>JAXCLQ010006751.1:32417-47181 GCA_035584115.1 Cedrela odorata
ATATATATATATATATATGTGAGTGTGTATGTGTGTGATAAATTTAAACCATAACCTCGATTCTGTAGCCCAAATTATGCAGGAACTGTCAAACCATTGCTTTGTTAGGAGTCTATCCACTTGTATTCTGTCATTTTCTTATGCTTTCTCAGCAACCAAACAGAACTAAGGTACTTAATTGATTTTTTATATGCATGGAAAAGACGCATTTTACGCGACAGATTATAATCCCATTTCCATGCATGCATTCACTCTAAAGAAACTTCAACTACAAAAAAGAAAAATTAAAAAATTAAAAATTTCTCATTTTTAATAAAATTTTTAGAATGGCACAAAAGATCTGCGTTTGAAACTCACTCATACTAGAATTAGAGATTTAAATATCATTTTGAACTTCAAAGCAAGCAAGAAAATATACTGAACTCAAAATCTGTGAAAGAAAATTGAAATGCATGGGCAAGAAAATGAATGGGTTGGGAAATTTTAATTTTTCTAAGAAAGTTAAGAAAGATTTACCATTCTAAGAAATAAGCAAAGGGGATGATCGCCAAGGTAGCAAACATCTGCCGATAAGCAACAAGAACAAGAGGTTTCATGCCAGAATCCATGGCCAATTTTGAAATAATATTCATGCCTGCATACCCAATTTGCACAATAACCATAGCCAAAAATGGCATGAAATCACCTAACATATTCATTATTGTTTTCGTTTTCTGTTTTCTATCTCTTTCAGCTAATAGCTATAAGAGTATTATAGCTATGGGGGCTGTTTGGAGAGAGGGAAAGTTGAAGAGAAAATGGAGAGAGAGAGGTTAGGGATATATAGAGTTATTAGCTAGGAGAAACAAAAATTTAACTTTCCAACAGAAAGTTAAGAAGAAAATCTTCATGCAAAAGATAGAAACGGTTCAAGATTTTTCTTGCAACACTTGGGCATTTGCATGGGACAAAGTGTGGCAAAGTAGAACACTCATAAATAAATAAAAGTTTTTGCTTTCAGTTTTGTCTTGGGGTTGCCAACTTTGGCTACATTCAGAATACTAGAAGCAACCAAATTGCATTTATTATTACTAGCTAGACAGCAAATATATATGAAAAATGAAATGAACCCACAATTTTTTTTACCAGTTATTACATAATTTTGCTATGGTTTTTGCCATTTGGAATGATGTAATTGGTTGAAAGAACTCCCAATAAATTTTCTATTGTACTGAATTAAAATACAAAAATTGTATTTCAATTAATTAAATATGTAATAATGTATTTATAAAAATTCATTATATAAATAATAGTCAAATATATGAATATTAGTTGAAAATATAAATATATAAAATTATTAATTTTAACAAGATTGAATAGTTGTGGTCCATAAATTCTTACATAGATTCGCAGGCCAAGTTTTCTCCAAAAAAGTAAAGGGTTTAATTAAACAGTATTATCGTGAGGTAAAAGTTTGAAATAAAAGCAAGATGTAGATGTGATTCTCACATTAATGAATAGGGATAAATATAGTGAAGAGTATAAATACTATGCAATCTATAAATTCAAACAATTATTCTAGATTTGATTAGTGTGTGTGTGTGTGTATACATATAGAGGATATGATATATTCAATTTAATTAATATACATTGTTCATAATTTTTAACCCACTTCTTTCAATGTGACTGATTTTTTCATCTTAATTTAAATGTGATTAAGATTTAATGAAAAAAAATCTTCTTATAGTAGTTTACAAAATCTTATTAATTTATACTGCAATTTAATTATTTGTAACACATTATTACTGATCACATATGTGTGTTCATAATCAATAGGTTCTATTAAAAAAAAATCAAAATTTGAAAATCCCTTGATGATTTTAAAATAATAATATCATTATTTTGTTAATTTTGAACCCTATTAAGAAAAAGATTAATTCTAAATTTCTAATGATTTTTGTTTTTAAATGATGTACCAATTCTTAAACATGGGATGTTATATTATGTGTTAGAGTTGGAAATATTATACATCAAATTTAAAATTGTACATATTAAAATTTATTTCAAGTAGAATTCAATTATTCGTTGAAGAATGCATAATACTAAATTTTAAATTTTTGAAAAAGTTTGTATCAAGAAAATATTCTTATTTTCTACTCATATATATCGTCCTACTCAAGCTTACATAGAAGAATAATTATAATTGGCAAAATTTAACACACCTCAAATTACTGTAAATACTTTATAATAACCAAAACTATTGATCTTTAACTTTCTTTACCAGCAAAAATATATTTTTATGTTAGCATTACTCTCTCTTTGAGTTTTTTTTACTAATCATTGTAAATCTTTTGCTTCCACTACTTTGGATGTTTCTGATTTTTAGATATTTTTTTAATAGAATGCCCACATACAAAGTAATTACTATAATTATTGTAAGTACAACATTTAATTTAAAATTTTATGTTTTTATTATAAATAATATTCATTTAAAAAAAACATTGAATATTATAGTGTTATAATACAGCGTTTGAATATATGAACTATAATTTATAATATGAAATATCATATTAAAATATAGAAAGCTATTATCCCTAATAGTATTATAAAAAATTATTTCTTAAAATAATAATTTATATTACAATGTGACATATCATGTTAAAACCTTCAAAGAAAACAAGTTATTTATGATATTGCGAATCAAAATATTAATACTATATTTTGGTCGTTTGTACTATATTTTAGATTCTCATCTGGTCAAACAACAACTTAATAATTTTAATTTTTTATCTAAAAAATTATTTATCTAAACAATTTACATTAGCATTACTTTTTTTCTTTTTGCCTATTGTCTAACCCATTTATTTCCATATATAGTCTTGGATGTTTCTAATTTTTAGATAGTGTTCATTTACACTACCCAAATTGAATTTTCTATCATAAGTTATTTTCTAATATGTTAAAATGCTTCTAAAATTAAATATTGCAAAGTTTGAATTTAGAATCAAAAGAAAATAGTAATAAAAATAGAAGGTTTTCTTACCACATTACAATTTTATGTGGGTTTACGTGTTAATGAGAAATTATCATATATGTATATATGTGTGTGTGTGTGTGTTGTATAAAAAACATAGTACTAGTAATATCAATTTTCCCATGTATTCTAATAATTAATTATATAAAATAAAATTATTGTAATTATGAAAAAAAATATAAGTTTGAATCCCCTCAAGATTATTGAAATAATTTAATTTAAATTTATATGAAATTTATAAAAATGTATGTCACTATTAGTGTTAGATATGATATGATTAAATTCGGTTTAATATTGTTCTGCGTAATGACTGTAAAACACAATAAACTTATTTTGTAAAATGATAATAAGAAATTGAATTATATATTCTTAAAATGTTATTGTCTTCTTCTTCTTCTCTTATTATTATTATTATTTTTAAATATTGTACAAGAAAATTTAAGATATTTATAAATTTTACAATAAATATTCCCTATTTTCTTAACTTTTTTTGAGTAACCCAATAATTAATAAATGTTATTATTGATAGATAGAAAATATTTTTGAGTTTGTTGTATATAAAATTTCAACTATAAGGCTCAAGCCCACAAGTAAAGCTATTATGGAGTCTAAGCTCAAAAATAAAACTACCAATGGGCCCAAGCCAATAAACAAATACATACGAGCCCAAAACCAAGAAAATAAAGGCTCAAGCAAATAAAAAACTTGTAGAATAATTGTAATTTAACTATTTCAAAAGAAGAGACCTCTTTAATTACGAGATCTATGAACTGTTGTCAATATCTAGCACTTAAATGTAAGAGGACCCTCATAAAAAGGAGAAATCTCTTTAATTACGAGACCTATGAACTCTTACAAATATTTTATACTTAAATGTATAAGAGTCTCATCAAAAGGAGAGATTTATTTAATTATGAGGCATTTAAACTCCTACCGAGGTCTTACAATTAAATGTGTGAGAACCCTAAAAAAAGAGAGACATCTTTAATTGCAAGGTCTATGAACTCTTGTCGAAAGGCCTTACACTTAAATGTTTGAAGACCTCATAAAAGGAAGAGACCTCTTTAATTGTGAGGTTTATGAACTCGTACCGAGGCCTTACATTTAAATGTGTGAGGACCCTCATGAAATAGACGAAACCTCTTTAATTATGAGGTCTGTGAACTCTTGTCAAGATATTACACTTAAATGTATGAGAATCATCATAAAAAAGGGAAGCAATTTTCTTAGTTGTAAACTTATGGTTACCTCTGAAAGGCAAGAGATTGACTACAAAAATGAGAAGGAAATGACTTAAACCTTACCAAAGGGTAAACATCTGACAATTTACAAAAAGAGTAGATGATCAAAAATTTACACTTAGTCTGATACATGAATGTAATTTTTATAAGTCACGAGTGTCACATGGCACCAACGTTATGACACTTGTAAAAACATGCTCCAACATTAGTCAAATCAAAATGCTCAGTAAAAAAATCAAAAATTTAATTGATAAAGGGAGAGAAAGAAAGAGATCAGAAAAAGTAAGATTTTAATTTTTAGAATTTCTCTCTCTAAAAAGATAAACTTTGACATCTGACTTCATCGTCGAAGGGTTTTTACCAAAAAAATCATTGGCACCCTTAACCTTACTTCATTTCCTAAGAGAGAGAACATCAACAAAATAAAGCAAGACACGTAGAAAAAGATCCATGTCATCAATTTTTGCTGGTTGGGCAAAAAAATGCATCAATTGTTTGACACCATTGTGGGAATGATGACTAATTTCTAATAGTCTCAGCCCTACCGAAAAAGTAAAAAGTAAAAAGATGGATAATGATGACCATGATTACTATGAAACAAAAGTCGATGATGAAAGTTTCATGGTAGAAAAAGAAGGCATACACTACAGGTATCAGAGACGACTTGCGAGTTATTTAGAAAGTGAAATCCCTATTACCGTACCAATTAATCCTCCTTATTCGAATCTAGAGCCCATTAACGACTACATAGAGGTTGACCTCATGATTGATGATGAAAAAGAAATAAAATCCTTAATCTTTAATGCCAAGTAAGTAGATTAGCCACAAACATGAATAGAATGTTTAATAGAATTAATTGGGCTTATGCGCATAAAGAAGAAGACTTTGATACTTCGAATGCTAATTAAGCTTAAACACTAACTCTTCGAGAAGTAGGTCGAGGAATGACTTTGAGTAAGGGAATCTAAGACATGCCTTAAATGAACGACAAAAAAGTTATAGGAGAATGAGAGAGCAACCTAAAAAAAAGCTCGAACAAAGATAGACTTTCTAAGCCCGAGATATATTCTAACGCAATAGAGGATACTGAGAATCAAATAAATGATGAGAGAGATGAGACTTCAAAATGTAATCGCAGTCGAGCCTGAACCACATTTCATTGAAGATATTATACTTGCCTGATATTTTAAGTGATTTTATCTACCTCAGATTGAATCTTATGATGAGCAAAAAGACCCCCTTAAGCATGTTGAACATTTTCGCTCTTTAATAGAGTGCAAAAAGCTTCTGATGGGATCCTTTGTAGAGTATTTCTTATTACTTTGTATTTAGCTATAAGAAGTTAATTTAGGCATCTAAGGCCTTATTCTATTTTTTTCATTTCAAGAGATCACTGGTGAATTCATTTTACATTTTAGTAGTGTGAGATAAAGAGGACGACCTGTCACATAATTGTTGGCCATCAAGCAAAAGAAGAGAGAGTTCCTAAAGGATTACATAGATCGATACAACATTGAAACAACCCAGGTCGATAGCTTAAATGACAGAGTTCTCTCGGTCACTAGTTAAAACTCCTTTGCTCACCTATTCTGATTTACTTGCAAGAGTAGAGAAGTACGCCAATGCTAAAGAACGACATCAAGAATAAGGAGGTAGGAATAAGTGAAACAAAAAAAATGAGAAAAGAATAAATGATTGTCATCTCGAATAACCTAATCAAAAGAGGCCGGATTTTCAAATAAGAGAGCCAGTGAAAAAAAAAAAGATTTCGACCTCATCATGCAACTCATATGATAGAATATACAGAGTTGAATGTCTCATATAACCAAGTCCTTGCCCAAATAAAGAAGCGTTCGCTAATGAGGTAGCCTCAACCACTCAATGGACATTCCTTGAGGAGAAACCTAAAAAAGTATTGTCACCTTTTTATAAGATTTTGGTTATCTATGGTGGGCCTGCTGCAGGTGATTCAAATAATATGAAAATGAATTTATCTTGTGAAGCAAAACATGAGCCTTTGGCAGTTGTGGTAGTTGTAGTCTATCTAACTGACTATACCTCCTCCATGGTTCGAATAAGTCATTATCTTCTTTGAGGATGATACTAGAAGACTTCACCATCCACATATTGATGCATTGTTTGTTACCTTGCCAGCTACAAATAAACGTCTCCATTGAATCCTTGTCGATAATGGAATTATTTAAAAGGATGAGACTCGATAAGTTAAAGATTTGGCCCTATGCCATAACCCTGAAAGGTTTCATAGGGTGAATTGTTATACCTATTAGAATGATAGAGCTCTCGATTGCATATGGAAAAAGTTTGACTAAGGTAACTAGAATAGTGGATTTCATAATGGTCGACTGCCTAAGTTCTTACAATGCAATCTTCGGGCAACCAACTCTCTACCTAAATTGTGTCGTTGCCTAAATGTATTGCTTCACTTTGAAGTTCTTAACTAAGGCAAGGATTAAGGTTATTAAAAGAGACCAAAGGCTAGCATGAGAGTTCTACGATGAATCATTTAAAAAGAAAAACTAGACTATGCAAATTACAAATCTCGACTTGAAGACGACTAGAGAACTTCCTCGGTTGATGAACTAAAATAATTTCCACTCATGGGAATATGGAGAGGATTATTATAATTGGCTCTTAGCTCTTTGATTAGTTGAAGAAAAAGCTAACCTTGTTTCTCAAAGAGCATGCTGATATTTTTGCATGGAATCACTACGACATGTTAGGGAATGATCCTAAGGCCATAAAACATTGCCTAAGTATAGGTTATAAGGTTATGGCAGTTAGACAAAAGATTATGAGTTTAAATGTTGAGAGGTGTCACTATAAAAGAAAAGGTTGATAAGCTTATGAAGGTTAATTTTCTCAAAGAAGCCCAATATTTTGAATGGCTCTCCAATGTGGTCATGGTGAAAAATCCAATAAGAAATAGAGAATGTATGTTGACTTCACCGACATTTATCGAGCTTGTCCAAAGGATAACTTTTCTCTTCCTCAAATCTACTTGCTTGTGGATTCAACATTAGGCCATGAACTGTTTAGATTTTTAGATGCATACTTAAGGTATAACTAGATCAAATTGTATGAGCCTAATTAAGGCTTACGTTGTTACAAAGTCATGCCCTTTGGCCTCAAAAATACTAAGGCAACTTATCAATGATTATAAAAAAGATGTTCGCTAAGAAATTTTGTTGCTTTATGGAAGTTTATGTGGATGATATGCTCACAAAGAGTCCAAAAGTTAAAGATCATATCGAGTACTTGAGGATGACTTTTAAGGTAATTAGGCGATGCAAGATGAAACTCAACCACCTTAAGTGCACATTTGGAGTCTCCTCAGACAGCTTCCTTGGATTTATTATTAGTCAAAGAGGGATCAAGGCTAACCTAGAAAAGTTCTAGGCTTGATCGACATGAAATTACCTAAAAATATGGTGGAGATTCAGAGGTTAAATGGTAAGGTCATAGTATTGAATCGTTTTGTCTCTCGTGCTAAAATAAGTGTCTCTCATTCTTTAAGGCCTTGAAAAAAAAGAAAGAAATGAGGTGGATAGATGAGTGTGAGATGACCTTCCACTAACTAAAGTCATATTATGGAATGATCCCACTCACTTTTAAACCATAATAAGGGGAATCGCTCTATTTTTACCTCACGGTCACCCCACATGTCACGAGCTCAATAATTGTCAAGCAAGATCAAGGGATTCAAAAGGCAATCTATTATTTCAACCATGCCATAACAAATTATGAGATAATATACCTAGAATTGGAGAAGCTTGCCCTAGCCTCAGTCATTTCGGTTAGAAAAATAAGGCCTTGTTTTCAAGCCAATATAGTTATGGTATTAACTTATCAACCCTTTAGGCAAGTGTTGTCAAAGTTAGGGGTTATTTGGAGCCATAGCAAAGTGGGCATCAAGATAAGTGAGTTTGATATTCACTTTAAGCCTCAGATATCAATTAAAGGACAAACCTTGGCAAACTTTATTACGGAGTCCATAAATGAAAAAATCGTACCTAATGAGTTTGAGCTAAAATTATGGAAGCTTTTTGTTAATGGGTCTTCAACTAAACATGTGAGAGGTGCAGGACTGATTAAGGTAACCCCGGATGACTCAAAGATAGGGTGTGTTTTGAGATTTGGCTTTTCTGTGTGATGACTCGGCGTAACTAGTACAATATTGTCCACTTTGGCACAACTCAGGGTGGTACAATAGACTCGGTTTTAGACCCTTGAGATTTTTTTCCTAACACTTTGGATTTCAAGCCCTAGGCCCAAAATGCCTCATTCGAGTATTAGAGTTCACAGTAGAAAAAATTGTCCTCTTTAGTAGCCTAGAGCGACACAATGGGTCCAACCCTACTGTTGCATTAAGGTTTTGCCTTGGCGTAAAGCTTATGCCCACCCAAGAGGCCTCATACTAATTTAGTGGGACAGAGCACTTATAAGCCCATTAGCAGGCTCATTCCCAAGTGATATGGAATTTCACATCCTATCATGAATAATGAAGCTGAGTACGAGGTTTTGCTTGCCAGCCTAAAGTTATGTAAAGCCTTAGGGATTGAAAATATCTTTGTACATGGTGACTCTCGGCTTGTAGTTAACCAGGTCAATTGTAATTATATTTCTTGAGATTTTAACATAGTAGCCTACCTCTAATTGAAACCTTAAAAAGATTCAAGAAGCAAGAGGTTAAACAAATACCTCGAAAAAATAATACACAAGCTGAAGCACTAGATTAGTGTATAGACGGACCCATTCAAGGGCTACATACAAATATGTACCTTTCTTTAAAATGAGAAGAAAGCTTGAAAGGTGCAATATCAAATAGTAAAATATTCAATAATAGATGACCAATTTTACAAAGAGGCTTCCTCACACCTCTACTTAAGTGTCTTACACTTAAAGACGATATCTATGTTTTAAGTGTTAGTGTTGTATGCCCTAAAACCATTTGTGTTATCGATTTTGGGTATATTGTATTGAATTACAATTGTAATATGTATTGTACATATTTATTAATAAAAGAAATTGTTTTAATTCATATGTGTATGTTGCTTCTTCTATCTATACATACTAATGATAGAATATATATATGAGTTGTCCAAGATAATTAGATTATCTAAATAGTTTCCTACATATGCAATATGGAATGGGCATCGATGTCACACAGTAGGCACACTGAATGTCTTCGGTGAATATCATGAGGTGATATTAGTACGGGTGACATGATAGTCATGTCATTAGAACATTAGTGTAGATTAACAGTTAGAGAACTGTTTTTCGAATGTGACTAAAGTTATGATGAATCACACGGAAGTATGTTGTCAATAATTCATCATATGATTATACTAGTATGTTAACTACTCCTTAGACCTGAGATATCATAATTGTTGATTAGTATAGATGCACATGGTTCATATGGTGTATAAATACGAGACTAATCACGTCTTGTACACATAAGCCAATTTGGTCATGTATTATTTATATTGAGATGTAAATGATTATTAGATATAATTCGTTGACTCAATATAGAGGATTTTGAGGTTCCGTTGATACGGTCTAAACTCGAGTTCTCAAACGAATATTAGTAAACAGCTGAAAACAAAGTTTTTGGCCAAAGCATACATGTCATATCAAGAGTTCGTAGTGACAAGTTTAGCACGTATTGACTGATTATCCGCATATAACTAAATTTAGGATTTTGACATCCGTGAGCCCTAATTTAGTTGGAATTAGACAAACAGAAGGAGATTATTCACATGAAATGTATAATTGTGGTTTAGGGACTATAGCATGTTGCTAGACATTAACCATAGTCATTGAGCATTCGAATAGTTCGGAACGAGTTCGATGAGATCGATTTTGACAGTGAACCCAATAGGTCACAACCAATAATTTGTGTTCTTCCTTGCTATGAGAGATATTAAATATTAACGTTTAGCATATTACTAGACGTTAACCATAGTCCGAGGGTGCTAGCTCTCTTACAGATAATATTTGACCGAAAAGTGTAAATGGTTTACACGTTAAATAGTTTAACAAACCTGAGAGCTTTATAAATTGACACGAATGTAAATTAGAGTAAGTTGAAAAATTCCATCAATATTTAGAATTATAAATAGATTTAAAATAAATTTGGTCAAAACAAGTTTGACAGAATTTGAGGTCAATTTATAATTTTTTTAAAATATGGGGGCTTAAGTGATATTTTATATTTACTATTGAAAAGCTTGTTGGACAAGTTTTGGAACTTATTTGTCTTTGACTAAATGAATAATGACCCTTTAGTAAATGAGAAAAATATATCTATGGCCATTTCCTAATTTTTGGAATTAATTTTTGATTATTATTAAAAATATAAAAAGCTCTCTTTCTCTCTAGCAAAAGGCCAAGGCAAGGATGACATAAGGGATTTGATTTCTTGGAGATCTTGTAATTTCAAGGTTTTTCTCTTCATCCTTAAGCCAATTGTTAGCTTAGTTGCATGTATTATTGGTCAATTTTGTGAAAATAATGATTAAATGCCACAAACCCTAAAATAACTAATTTCACCTCATTACATTTTTGATTAAGGAAGATCCACGATGACATATGTGGAAACCACTAAATTGTTTGATCTATTGCATGTAAGGCAATGAGAAAATGGTATTTTAGTCAACTATGCATTGTGATGCAGATGAGTTGGTCTAGTGTTGTATCAAGTGCCAAAATTTTGTAACTATCTGTAAAAGCAACTAGAAAACTTAACCTCTCTCTTGACCCCTTGGAATGTGTCAAATTAAGCTCTTGATTGTTGTTATTAAGTACTTCACAAAATGAGTCAAGGCTGAGCTTCTTCCTCCTATCGTAGAGAGAAGGACGACTACGTTCCTTAAAAGGAATATCATATGTCAATTTGAAATTTGGCAATAATAACTTAAGAGAATTTTGTAAGGAGCTTGGTATCAACAATTGTTACTCATCACCAATCTATTCTTAAGCTAATGACAAGTTGAAGCTGCTAATAAAGTCATAAACCATACCATCAAGACAAAGTTAGAAGCAACCAAGGAAGTTTGGCTTGAGGAACTTCCCTACGTTTATAGGTCATACCGAACTAACCTTAAAATATCGACAAGGAAAACACCATTTACATTAACTTATTAAACTGAAGCAGTCATCCTAATGAAGATTAGGATACGACCACTTTGGGTAGAAGATTATAACCCTAACAAAAATGGCAACAACTTACTTGAGAATCTTGACTTGTTAGAAGAAAAACAAGACCGAGTCATGAGTAATTTGACCTTTTATTAGCATAATGTTGCCCGATTCTACAACTCTAAAATGAAAATGAGATGTTTTTAAGAAAGAGACCTAATCCTCAGAAAGGTCATGCAAAATACAAAAGATTCTCAATATGGTAATCTTGGGCCCATATTAGAAGACCCATATCTTATGAGTACGGTATTTTGACATGAGACTTTTGTATTATCTACTTTAAGTGGTTGTCTAATTAAGCATGCTTGTAATGCCGAACACCGTAGAAAATATTATCAGTAAAAAAACTATGTGTGTAGTTGTATATATTTGTGCAAATAAATAAAGTTCAACATACGTACGACAATAGTAAAATTAAAATATACTTTATCGATAAATAAAGTCAATTACACCAATGAAAAAGAACCAGACAAAGCTATTAAAAAACATCATCAAACATCCTTTAAGTAAAAAAAGTATTATTGGATTGTCCATCCTCAACCATCATGGCATCAATATAAGGCCAATCAAAGTTAGGGGGATGACCTAAAGCAGTTTTCTTACATTCAACAACTACATTGAGGTATTCTTTAAAATTTGTCTTTTTAAGTTCCTCGATCTCCTTCTTGAGTTCTTTGACTTTGCTTTTAAGGACTTCATTCTACTTAGCCAAAGCATTCACCCTCACAAAATCTTGAGTAGCCCTAGTTAATTCTAAGTCGCTTTATCTATGATAACTATTCTTTTCTTCTTCTCTACTTCCCTTTCGCCTATGGTTATATCTCGGTAGTATTTGGTAATGATATAATTCGATTCAAGTTCTCTATACCTCCTCTTGGAATCATCCAATTCATTTTTTTAGGCCTAAACTTGTTAGTTGGCATTATACACCAAGGGAAGGTGCTGTGAACATCAAAAAAGAAAAAGAATTTAGAAAAATTCAAATAAAAAAAACCATGAAAAAAGTAAAAGAAAAAGGTACACCTGGATAACACTTCAAGTCCAAACTTCAATGCCTTTGCAAAAACTAGATGCATGTGCCTCAATTCTTTTCTAGTTTGAATAAATTGACCAGAATACCCAATGAGGTAGGGAATGAGCAATGGTAGGGGACGTCAACATTAAACTATAGAACTGAGGGTTGATTAGAGGAGGCATCCCTCTAGAGGTTGAAGTAGTAGTTTGTTAAGATGTCTAAAAAGCTTGGGACTTTGGAATGGTAGCAGAAGGCAAGTTGTTGGTTGCCCTCTTAGTTTTAAGATGATCATGCCTTATTTTTTTATTGTTACTATTGAAAGGCTCTACTCTCGCCCAGCCTTTTTTTTCCTCTTTAATGGTACAACACACTTTTTCTTCAAATTATTTGGATTCATCTTCATCTCTTTTCTTTTCGATTCTCTTGGAAGGCTAGAAGAAAGGTAAGGGATTGAAGGATGAATCCCAACGACAACTATGGAAGTAGACTTCAAGAGTTCTACCAAGTCACTTACATGGTTTATGGTAACTCCTAATAATTGTGATGTGACGTTCCAAATCACCCTTTTTAAACTCTTACTCACCTGTCAAGAGAAAATAAAAAGACTTCCACTTGCGATTAGAAGATTTGGTTCTGATGACAAAGAAAACTTCATAAGCGGAAACAAGCTAATACCACTCTATGATGCCAAGGTGAGATTGAAGGGAAAAAAGTCTTTAGTTTCAGCAATAGAAAGATCATTAAAACCTAACCTCCTTCATAAAACCCATAATCCAATAAATGTCCTTGAACTATTAGGGACAAGTTCAGCTGGGCAAGGTTGAAAGCATATAACTCTCTATAGATAAAAGGATAGAAAGGTATATGAACTCTAACAACCAAACTTTCTTCATCATTTCTATAACCCCTTAGGAGGGTGACTAATTTTGTGACCTTGGTTAACAAACTCAAGTTTGATAGTTCGATGGATATTAGTTAGGATTCTTTAAATTTCTAATCCTACATGGCCTTGTGTACATTCAACTAAATTAATATTATAGTATGTATAGTCAACATCCCTAGGAGGTGAAGTTGTTGCCTTAGGCCTACTACTACTACTACATGCTCCAGACTCAAGTACTATATTATTTGACCCAATTTCCTGAGCTATTGGAGCAATATCCTCAACTTCTTGAGCAGATATTACTGCAAGTCCTTATTATAAGCAGAGTTCTCATTCTTATGTGGTGGTGAAAAGTTTGGTTTGACATCTACCTATGTGAAAATCCACTTATGAAAAGTCCACTCATAGGAACCTAACGGAAGAGAACACTCACCATGGCAAACGAAATGAAAATAACTTAAAAATAAGTTAAAGAAAATATACCTCAACTAAAAATGTCCAAGCATGCCTCTCGATTAAAACACCAGAAAACGCTCAAGTTCAAGGTGATTTGATAGCGTCTCTCTCTAGAAAATTATCTCCTTTCTCTAGAATATTTATAAGTGAATGACTATTGAGAAAAAAAGATGAGGGATTATAAAGAGAATTATAAATAAACACATTAAATATAACACAACTACTATTACTGTTGCACAACTTTCAAAATATTAAAAAGTGTTAAAAGACTTGAGGCTCACCTTTTATGGCACTCTTTTATTCAACAAAGTTTTCTATAAAGTGTTAGGGACCTAAGACTCACCTTTTATAGCACACTCTCTTTCAACAAAATTTTTTGTAAGTGTTAGGAAACCTAGGGCTCACCTTTTATAACTCATTTCCTTTCAACAAAATTTTCTACAAGTATTAAGAGACTTAGTGCTCATCCTTTATAATCACTCCCTCTTTAGAAACATTTCTTACAATTATTAAGAGACCTAGAGCTTACCCCTTATAGTCCTTTCCTCTTTAGAAAAATTTTCTACTAAGTATTAGGAGACTTAAGGTTCATATCTTATAGCCATCTCCTCTTTAACAAAGTTTTTTTACAAGTTTTTTGAGACCTAAGGGTCACCTCTTATAACCATAATGATAAAAATTAAATAATAAAGAACTTTGATTATTAGCGCTCATAATTTTACTTTTGGATTATTAGCACCTTATTTTTAAGTTTTAAGTTTAAGTTCCAGAATTCACAAGTTTATCCTTAGAGTTTTAGCATCTTGCCATCAAATATTTGATTTTTAGCCCTTGTTATTTTATCCGTAGATCTTAGCCTTTAGTCCTTGAAAATTTCCTTTTAGCCCACGTAATGTTGTCTTCAGATTTTTGTCTTTTAGCCCTTGAATTTTTGTCTT
>JAXCLQ010006797.1:0-14086 GCA_035584115.1 Cedrela odorata
AATTTCATCATTTATTAAGTATTTTGTATATTTAAAAAATAAATAATCTATTTATTATATAAATTTTATTAAATTAAAAAGTGAAAAATTGAAAAGGATAAAAAAAATATTACATTTAATTATATAAATTTTAATTAAAAAATGAAACTTATATTAAAAAGAAAAAAATTTGAAAATAAGATAAAATAATATTAAATTTTAAAGAAAATAATTAAATTTAAAATTTTACTATTTTTTGTCTTGTAGCAGTGCTACAGTACACCCAGCGCAGCACCCCATTTACGCTGGATGTACTGTAGCACCCGCTAAAAGACAAAAGAATTTGTTTTCTAGTGATTTTTTTATTTTTTAAATTGAAATTATTTTAGTTTATTTTTATGTTTTTCTTTCAATTTATAATTTATTTTTTATTTTATTTATTTTAAAATTTTATTTAAATTTTTTATTTTTAATTAAAAAAATAAAATTTTATAGCAAACATAAGAATCGTAGCTTTTTTATTTTTATTTATTTTTATTAAACTTAACAAAAAATTAAAAGAATTAAAATTTTAAAAATACACTAAAAGAAATTAAAAATTTATAATAAAAAATTTAACATAATTTTATATTTTTTTATTTTCTAATGCAATTAATCTAACATAATTGAAAAACCTTTTATTTCAATAAAAAAAATAAAAAGATAGAAGTATTATTTTTATATTAAAAAAATAAAAAAATTACATAAATTTTAAAAATTAAAAAGTTAAATTGGAATAAAAGACAAAATTAAAAAAATAAATTATATTAATTTTGAAATTTTAAACTTTTTTTTATTTCTTGTAAATTGTTTATTTTTTAAAATTTATAATTTTATTTAATTTTATTATTATTAAATTTATTGTAAATAAATTTATTTTATAAATTATTATTTATTGTGTAAATTTAAAAAAAATTAAATTTAAATTTAAAATGTAAAAACACTGTAACACATGGTACTATAATTTTAGGATTTAGAGTTTTAGGGGTTGGATAGTCATGGAATAAAAGTATTCGAATTACTTGAAATTAAATCATTTGATAAAATTGAATTAGGATTGGTCTAAATAGTAAAGAGATAGTCAAATCATGTTATTTTCAGAATTTTCCCCATTCTTTAATAAACTTTCCTACCGATCTCAGCATTTAAGTTTGACACTACAATCACTGAACTCAACTCCACCTCAAATTGAATATTTCTTGAATTTATTATAGTTGAACTTGGACCGCCAGCCCCTTTGCTTTTCTGTTCAAGTAACTCATGTTTCTTAAAGATTGTATTCCTACTTATTATGCATTTTCATGTTTTTCTATTATGGCACCAAAATTTATATCCTTTGATGCTATCTGGATACTTAAAAAAGTTCTCTTTTCTAGATTTAGGATCTAGCATTTCCTAAGTTTTGAAACACTCATACTCTTGATCTTTACTTCTAAGTACATAAACAATAATATTCCAAGTTGGATGTATTTCAGCATCAAATTTCACCCTACGATGCTTTTTTTATTCACAAGCCCCGAGATCAATGGTGTGCAATGATTCCGATTCAATTCAAAACCGCCAAAAACCAAATGAAAAGAACCGTCTTCAAACCGAAACCAATTCTTTTAAGAGCTAGTGTTTTTAATGTAGGTTCCGGTTCTAAAGATTGTAAAACTGGAACCAAACCGAAGAACTATTTTGAATTAAAAATAAAAAATTATTTTTCAAGTCAAATGAATTAAACCCCACCTCATATACAAATACAAGTTCTTAATCATTGAATTATATATATAAAGTTACACAATTTATTAAAGAAAATAATTTTTATTCGTTGAGTTACATAGAAAAAAATTAATCAATGTGTTTATAATATTTTATTTAACTTAATTTATCATATTATTTGTATAATAATTTAATAAAACCATGATGTGTATATATTTATTTTAAAATTGTCAAACAAGTTAACAATTATATTAAATAAATATATATAGTATAATATTATTAGATATATAATTGTACCATTATAAAAAAAATTAAATTTATCTTTTTGGTGACGTGTAATATCAATTCGAGTAATAATACAATATGTTTTTAATAATTTGTAGTATGTTAATTCTCTTTAATAACTTGTTCCTCTTCTCTTTCGTTCACTCAATTTTTCATCTACTCAATTTTTCATTATATATATAATACTTTTATAATTTAATTTCATTAATTTTATTTTTTAAGATTTTTTTACAAAATTAAAAATTAGAGAAATTGAGATAATTGATAAACACGGTACTCTGTTTTCGAACCGAAACCGAATTAGAAATGAAAAAAATGATATTTTATTAAATAGGGTAGGTTCCGATTCTAAAATTTATGAATTAAATTATTTATAATAGATTCCGATTCCGAGTGAAACCTAAACCAGAACCAGTTTTGCACACTTTTGCCTAAGATAATTCTCAACACCTTGCTTGTTGAGTTCTATTAGTCCTTTCTGACCCAAGTGACCTAATGTTAGATGCCATAACATCACCTGTCTATCTTCTTGTCTTTTACTAGATTTACATCCCCCTAAATACCATCAAGAACATACAACTCATTTTTTCTAACTCTTTTTAAGATCACAATTGAATCATTGAACACTTTCAATATTCATTTTTCAGCCTTAAAATAGTACCCTCCTAAGTCTAACATGCCTCTAAAGAGACTATATTCCTTTTTAATTCATGAACAAATTTGACTTCACTTAGTTCTTTAACGATCCCATCATGCATTTTGATTCTAATAGTCCTAATTTCTTTTACATCACATGCCATGTTATTTCTCATCAATACTTTTCCCATTTTTAACAAATTTAAGGAAGAAAACAAAGATTTATTTGGTATCATGTAAAATGAACACCCTAAATTTAGAATCCACTTACCTTTGTGTAGATTAGCTTATGCAACAAGTATAAAGGCAAATTGGAACTCTTTATTTGTGACAATTGTTGTATCACTTAAATCATGAAATGTTTTCATTCTTTTAATTTTTCTTCTCTAGAAAATCCCTCCAAAAATGTCCTTCTTTGTAGCAATGAAAACACTTTAGTTTTTTGGACTTTAATGTTGATATTGCACCTCCTTTCTTACTCTTAAAAGTTTTTCTCTTCTGGTCTTCCCCTTAAAGCTTTATCGCCCAGTGACAGAACAAAAGCAGTGTGAGCTTTCTTGAGGATATTTGTTACGCTCCGACTCTGGGGTCCACCTGTGACAATCGCCACAAACTCTTATAATACACCCTCTATATCCAGAATGTACCATAAGAGCCTGTAAGGATATCAAATCAATTACCCAAAAATCTGAAAATAGTTTATAATTTAAATTATCATCCATGGGGTTATCAACATCAAAAAATTGATTCTGTGATCAATTCATCCACAATATGCATAATTAATAAAATTATTATTTTAAAATATTACATATGAGTTGAACAAAATAATAAGTTTACAATTCCTCTCTCAAGATCCAAAATAATTACATATTCCCAGAAAAATACATATCCATTTAAAATACATATCTAGTAGACTTGAACCATAATTGTGAGTCAAGATAAGAAAACCTACTAAAAGCGTCTTGTGCTTTTAACTGTTATCATAAGCCTAGCTAGGACTAAAACGCCTAACCTGAAAGCTGTAATTGTGAGGAATGAGTATATAACCATACTAAGTGAGTAAACGTATACATACATAGATATACATACATGCATACATATTTCCAAATCATGATATTGAGATTTCATTATTAACATGCTCAAAATACATATATATTCATTTTCATGTACAACCAATGACTGTAAATAATGTAAAGATGGTCTACATTTATTTTAAACAACTAAATCAGGCTAACCATATTTTCTCGACAGCTACCTTGGCTAAGGTAACGTTGAAATTCATCAGTGAGCCTATTATGTATAAAACCATATGCAATGCATTTTATAAAACTGTAAATCATTTGTCATGCTTTACAAAATCATTTATTTCCTTGTAAAACATGCACATTTAAAAACATCTAGTTGGTCTCACTAATGTTACCATGAGTAGTCACTTGGTGATACAGTGACTGTCTTCGTTATATCCGTCAAATCTATGAAATCTCTATCAAGCCGCCAGGACTTTCCATAGGGTCTTCATATTAGCACACACATGCTCGGCATATAGTGGGCTTACCATGGCTTAACCTCCCTTATACAGTCACATTGCTGCCCACTCAGTTATATGGCCTCTCATAGGTCCATCCATAAGCTACTTATCTGTATATACAGTAAAAAAAAACAGGCGCAAAGATCATACAATTAACCCACTGGCCATATCACAATATTCGGCCTTACCGGCCTCATCACTAAAATATACATGCATTAAACAAATCATTTTCATATCAATTGTATAACCATGTAAATCAAAACTTAGCCTTCATAGCCATAACATTTTCAAACAATGTTTACAAATAATAATCCAAACTTGGCCTCCTTAGCATTTTTCCAATATGTATATCAAGTAAAACTTTAACAGCAGACCATTTATAATCATTTCTCAATATCAATATAGAGTACATATAAAACATTCATTTCAAAACATTTGTTTAACAAACAAGAGTACATGTAAATATCACATGCATTCTATTTAAATAATTATGAATGTAAAAATCTACTCACAACCAGGGGAGGGTAACCACTCCCACTACTGATCTTTACGCTCAATCGGTCCTTATTCTGGGTTCTCAAAACCTAGTATCACACATATATAAATATATTAAATTCCACAATTCTAATTAATTTAAACTCAATGCATTACATGCGTGGATTGTGGAAAATATGTCTAAATGTTTGTAGTTGATATATGACACTTCACGAGACTTAACTAATGGGTCATTTATCTTATTTCCAACAAATGAAATCTCATGGCTATAAATGTTCCACATTTTCACATTTTACGTTTATAAAGAATTACACTCATTTCAAATATTATCTAACACATATATAATCAATATATACTTCCAATTATCTTAATTTATTTCTCAAGCTAGATTTCCTATGCGATAATCAACTTAAATTCTTTGATAAATAGTAACATTAGATTTCGACATGCTCACAATCTACAAAATTATATACCAATTAGGTTAATGAACTTACTAGGAGTTTGTAAAAGTTTTTAGAAACCTTAATTCACCACTTATACGCAAAAGTCCAAAATTTTCTTCCTTTGTTTTTTTCTTGTTGTTTCTAGGCTAACATTGGTACCAAAATGATGAGAATATGATGTGTATTTATTTGACAAGATACATTATTAAGCATAAGCCAAAGAGTTGGAAGATTTGGCCCACAGAGAAAAAGAAAAAGAGAGGAAATGGGTATTTAAGAGAGAGAAGGAAAATGAACGAATGAGAAACTTGTAATTGATTTTCCTCTCTTGAGTTTATATACATGTAGGCAAAATGACTGAGTTGTCCTTAATGAGTTTTTGAAATTCTCGAATTGCCTTTGAAATTCTACCTAAATTCGTATTCTATCGACCAAAAGGGTCAACACTTTGAACAAAAATATCGATATTTTTCTTCACAAGTATCGACACTTTTGGTGAAAGTGTCGATACTTGTATCCCATGTGCCGATACTTGGGTAAATAGAATGTTCAAAATCATTTTCGATCAATGCTTCCCTCACATGTATCGACACTTTTGGCAAAAGTGTAGATACTTTTGTCCCATGTATCGACACTTTCCTAAAATCTTGTTTTGGAATGATGTTGGACCCCGAGTATCAATACTTTCCCACTTAAATATCAACCTCTTTGCGTCACCGTAGAACGTTACTCAAAAACCAAATATACGTTAAGTTCAACTTATTAAATTTATTTAATTCTCATACTATGAGTTAATTTAAGTCACTTAAACTTCGATTGTGTGTCAAGTACTTGTATATACATACAAATGCAAACATGAATGTCATTAATTGACCATGTCATCCTTATGTTTAAAATACAAGGTTTACAACATCCTTGTTATCTAATTCTTCTAAATATGTTTAACATCTTGGCTTCTTCAATCAAGGCCACTTCTAGTCCTTTATGCACTAAGAAAGCACGAATTTTCATTTTTAGAGATTTAAGTCATTTTCTCCTTCGAATATTTCAATTGAAAACTTAGTCGACACCATTTCTTGATCACGTGTGCTTTGATACCACTTGTAGATGCTACTGAAACCTCAACCCATGAAATTACAAGAATTTCCATAAACCTAAACTCATACTTTCTACCCTCTTTCTCTCTTCTATTCTACTGAGATTTATTAACTCACTCTAGCTCTCTTTTTCTTCAACAAAGAATACAAGAAAATTAGAGAACCTATACAACTAACTTCTTACTCTTTTTAGCACTCTGTTCTCTTTGAATATCTGATATATTATGTCATTTTATATTATGAAAAATTCTAGTATAGAAGAATCTCCAGCATTATCCTTGTTTATAAGAGCCTTGGACGGATAAGTTAATATGCATTTTTAATCTTTCATAACAAGTAATTGGTTATATATGACATGTTGTCCAAATAGCATTTTTTATTATTATTATTATTTAATTTATGTAATATATATATATATATATATGAATATAATTTTTTTTTCTTTTGAAAATTTATTATATTTTTGTGTCAATTTAACAAACCATGTCAAAATTTGCCAACCATAATACAATAGCTATCTTAGCTTGTTGATCCCTATTAAAATGCTAAATGTTTTTTTAAATACAATTAAGAAGTTTTTTATTCACTTGAGAGTAGGACAAAATATAATAGCTATATGATAATTAGTGATTATCCATATAAATAAATAAATAAATCATAAAAATTTTAACTACGGTACACAGTAATCTTTTATTTTGGATAACGGGGAAAAAATATTAAATTTGACAATATACTCTTTTGCATAATGAAATGAAAATCTAATAAAGTATTTTTTAAAATTTTTGACTTCTAGATAATTTTAATAAATTAAAATATTTTGTTATTCATCATGAATATTAATAACCTATTTGTACAATATTTTTATTAATTGATATTTAATATTGATTTGTGTTATAAAATAAAATTATTCACTAGGTTCTTAATATTTTATCATAATTATTAGTATTACAAAATCATTTGTGGTATTTTTATATTTTACGCCATATACCATTTTGAATATTTTTTATCAGATGTATCTCTAATATTAATTTTAAAAGTTTATGTTCCATATTTATACTTTTGACATTTGAATTTTGAATTTGGCTTTAAAGTTTGAATTGTTACTAATATTTTATGATTTTTATCTTAATTTAAATTCTGCATTTTCACATCTAAAAAAATTTTACGCCTGACTTTACAGATTTAACGATGACATAAAAACTTTTTTTTACTTTTATTTTTTTATGTTTACAAGTTTTCAATTTACTTAAAATAAATATGCAACTATTTAGTTGATTTACAAATTTCATATTACATATATAATAATTTTTATATCATACTTTCGAAATAACACTACATACTTATTATTGCTACATGTTTCGGCCTTATCTTATTGTAGTGGTTTGTTTCATTATTTTTTTTAATCCAATTACAATTACCATAAACAAATTTAAAACTACATCACAAATGTGATTATAGTATCCAACCGACGGCAACATATGCCAATGGAGTTACCCTTAATAAATGGTGTGAATGTTTAGAGAGTATAAAAAGAAGTTGCTGATGTTTCAATGGTGAAATTTGCAGGGGTTTTTATAGGACGAAATTCTAACAATTTCTATGCATCCGGCACGACATGCCAGGGCCACGGTGCAAGCGCAATCCTCAAATATTAATGGGTGGATTACCTACTTTTGACGAGTGCTATAAAACAGCCTCCAAGTTTTGTGAGTAAATAGTACCTCCATGGTGGATTGGAATTGGATACCTTGTACTCCCATGAAAGATAAATTTAAAATATTGTAACCCCAGAATGTATTAATATTAATAAAAATGATATTGAACCACAGGAGGACTGGACTGCACATCTTATCATAAAAACTACCTTCATCGACCATCAAACAAAACATCAATCTATTTGTCTTCAGATGTTAACTTCAGCAACCGACGGACTGACCGACAAGGTGTCATCGTCCATTATTTCTAACAGCTCTGAATTCCAAAATGCAAACAGATGAACAATAGAAGAGAGCCATGTGAAATAACAATAAGCATATGATTACTCGCACCACAATCAACCTACTGTTCTTCACCAAGCTCCACCCGCAAGTTGTCGTAGGGATAAACTTTTGGTGTCTGACAACAAAATAAAGGAAAATACGCATCATTATCAGAACATAAAATGATCAAAACAGAAGCAATAAACTACAAATAAAACCCACCCAAGCCAATGGAGCAATTAATCAATACATGCTCCAAGATACTCATGCAACTCGTTAGCCAATAGTCCCCCAAAATCACAAGGGACAGTTCCAGTGTCATCTTCCATACAGCCACTTTTCATGAACATCAACAGAAAAGGGCGGAAAAGAGCACTAAACTATTAAACAGAAAAGAAATAAACCCTATTAACAAACAAAAGAGAACCTATGATTAAACCCTATTAGGCCACTAAGATTTAGTATATAATTATCACTTAAACTTGCAGCAGCATTTTTTACTCTACCATAAGGCAACTGATCTAGCAGCATGAGCAGGCAGTGGTTTTCTACATTCTGGGTACTAATGGGGTAATCTAGTTATGTCAAATTTGCAATCCCACCCCCATCAACAACCACCTCCAATTGTCTCAAGGCCCTCAGTAGACCTATAGCCTGAGCATAAAAGAGGTAACTTAGTCGAGTGTATCTATTTGAAGTGATGCTCCGGTGCCCTTTCCACTCTCTCATGTAATGTTGAATAATAAATTCATGCATCTCAAGTCTACCTTCAGTATTGACATTCACGTACTATGAAGCAGTCTAACATTCAAGCACTAACATTGAAAAAGACCACTTAATGGTGTGCTGCCATTCATAAATGCAGCTCCTCCAAATCTAGCTAATTTTGGTCTTTGAGAGCTCTGCCCATGGTTAAATCAGCAAAGATTCAATTATGAAAGGGTGTAACAACACACTGATATAATAGATGAATTTTGTACTCATCAAGAGGTGATAAACAACAAAAAGTTTTTCCTTCTAAATTCAGTGCTTGCAACCAATGAAAATAAGCAGATGACTTTGCTAAAAGAAATGGAAGAAAAAAATTGAAGTACTATAATTCAAGGGCAATAAAACAATAGCTGAAAGGACCAATACTACCAAGAAGATCAGGGCAGAAGAATTCCAGAAATCAGACTACATAAAAATAAAGACAAAACTATTAAAACAATAGTCTGAAGTTGGAGGCCATGCATGAGTGGGATACCAAATAGAGTAGAAAGTGTGTAAAAGGCAGGAATTTGTTAGAAAAATGCCACATGTGAATTGATCCTCTATTGGTTTCTTCAATTACCCGAGGCAGCAATGGACAAACATGTGGAAGAAAACCATGAGGTGGAAAGTAACATTCAAGGCTGTACGAAATTCTCAGAGAAAATATTCAAGTTGAAAAAATGGACATAATGGCTTTATTTCAAACTTCTAGTCATGTTATTAACAGACTCAAGTTCTGGTGCAAGGCAGAAATATTATCCTTAAAGTCCTCACTTTCCAGGATTATGCAAGCATTCTAGTTCTCTACCAAATACACTCATTTTCATAATGGTCAAATGGTAAGAAAAAGAATTCATCATTTGCTACAGCACCACAGTTCAATTATAACTTTTTTTCTTTCTTCTTTTTACTTTTTTGGGTAAGAACAGTTTCAACTAGAACTTCAGTGTCATGTTTGTTTACCAAAACCAGCAATAATTTAGACGTACTTAATAACAATATCACTCTATTAGCTTCAGCTATTGTGCACTATCAAGAGATTCCAGTGCCATTATCAAGATGTCAAATGTAACACTTTCTATTGCACAACAGTCTCAGTTATTACTTCAGCATTAAGGGTATGTTTGGAAATGTTGTGCTTATAATAGACTTTAAAAGCATAGCAACTAAAGTGTATGATAAATACCAACTGTTACGACTCTCTCAATTATAATTGATATCTAATGATTTCAAGCGTATGTTTTCTATCGTACAACAGTTTCAGCTGTAATTTCAGCATCAAGGGAATGTTTGGAATTGCTGTGCTTCTACTTAACTTATAAAGCACAATAGCTAAAGTTTTGATAAACACCAACTTCTACCACTCACTCTCCCAATTATACTTGACATCTAATGATTTCATCACAACTAGTTTCAAAGTCATGGCACCTCAACCCTAAACATAAACTAGATACGTAATGTTACTCTGTTAGCCTATAGCAAGAGCAAACATTTCCAATTGCACCTCAGTTTCAAAACTAATTTCAGATCATATTTTGCTCGTAATGTCGTCTAGTCACCCTAAATACTAAAATTGGTCTAATAGCTTCCAGAAACATCAAATGATCCAGCTCTAACATTGTATCTTGCGTTGAAACAAGGTATACAGATGCCATATGGTTTACGTAGGTATTTAATGCCACTTGGAAAAAATTAGTATGGCAGAGGAAAGTAAAGAAAGGGGACGGAAACAATAGAGAGGACTTAGGTCAACCATTTCATAATAAAGGAAATCATAATGAGGTAAAAAATTTGGAAGTACTGCCTTTCATTTCACTTTTCAGTTGCAAAACCCACCAAAATTTTCCATTCAAAACTTGAGCTAAAACAGAAGGGAAAGATATAGAAGTTCACATGTGAGCAACTTTTATTATATGAGATGAAATGCAAAAACAGCAATAATTTCATTCAAATATTATGCATACAGAAACAACTACTGAATTTTCTATATATGAGCCATTTTTAATGTTTACTTGTTACCTTGAAATTCAATCAAAACACCAAAATTAGAGATTTTAACTTACAAAAGTAATCTTAGAGGCTTTATCATTCCACACAGCTAAAACAACAAGTGATGCGAAAAACCCTAATCCACCAAGCAACCAACCCAGCGCTTCGTACTATCATTCAAAATTTCAAATAAAAATAGTTATATAAAACAATCAATCAATTTTACCAATAAACGAACTGGAAAGTATGAAAAGTAAATTTGACCTTACCGACGGTATCGGCGATGCGATCGATGCAAGCTTCAGGAAACGCAGTCCCGTTGTCCCAAACCAGCTAGTCATTTACCGGAAGCAGAAAACAGAATCAGAAGAGGAGAAACGCTTTCAGACTGCATAAATAATTAAGCAAACGATAATGAAGAGTGTAGGTATTATGCACAGACGGGTTTGTCGGGGACGATGTGTTTGCCGACAGGGAGGCCAATGCCGGAGCGAAGCCGAAGAGAGGAAGCGACCGACCTTCAAACAACTCCGTTTCCTCCCAAGATTTGTGACGCTACGTTGCACAATCTACCTGCCATTGGTTTATTTTATTTTATTTTATTGATTTGACGACCGTCGTCTATGGATTGTAGAAAACAATTTTTTGGTTTAGGTTTTGTGTACGTTGATTTCAGGAGAGGGATGCTCTCACAACGGCGTCGTACTTTGCTGAACAACGTTTTATTATAGACAACGTGGTGATCGCCAATTAACCCATATCTATGTCCATAATTTAAAATTACTTTGAGATCAAAACCATGTAGCGAAGAAGGTCTTCCAGTCCTGTCCAGTCCACTTAGTTATCAATTTTTTTTTTTTTTAATTGTGCAAAAGGGATAAAATAGACAAAAGGAAGAATAAGCTTTCAAACAAATATGAAATAAGATTTTATTTATTTATTTATTTATTTTGTTGATTGAATATTAAATATAAATGTTATGATTTCATTATATATGAATTTGATGTTGGAAGATTTGATTTTTGACGGCATAAATTACTAAATGGTAATCCAAAACCCAAACTTAATGGCAGCATGGAAGAGCTCATCTCATCTCATCTCATTTACCTGGGGAGTAGTTTCAAAGTTGCAGTATTATTAATGCTAATTTAGATCAACGTCAATAGGGATTCAAATCAAATGTGTTAAACCCTACTCTCTGAATATAGAGATAAAATAATCATTTAATGATATTCATATCACATGTGAATGATTTAAGATTTATTTGATACATTAACGAGGTTTAAAAAAATTTAAGTTGATTTAATAAGAAGATTAATATAAATTTATTAATATTTTTCAAAATCTAAAAATAGACCAAACTGAAAAATTTTCAAGGACCAAATTACAATATTTTCAAATAGTAAACCAATCAACCAGTTTGAAAGATGGTTGATCGGCATAAGCTGTTTTAAGGATTATTGTAGCAACTAGTAGACCGATAGCAACTAGTAGACCGATTCAGGAAACGGTCAACCGGTTTGTAACAAAAATAGGTTTTCAAATAATTTTAAAGTTTTTTAAGGGTATTTTAGTCTTTTTCTATACATCTATCCCTAATAGTTTTTCATTGTTTTCCACTCTCTAAAATCATAAAACCCTCTCCCCTTCTCTAAAAAATCGCCTCTCACTTTCCCTCTCCATTTCTTCTCAATTCCATAAATTTCTTTCGATTAATTTCGAAATTTCTGTTACCAAACGACTACATGACATATCTTCGTCGATTTAGAACCGATTTTGGACAAAAAGGGGCGAGATTTAGCCAAGATGAAATTTATGTTTTGAGATAAATTTGAAGCTTTTCTATTTATTCGACAATTCGAGGTTTCTAAGGGCCTCTACGAAGTACTGGTAAGTTTAATAACTCGTTATAAATTTGATTTCATGATTTTATAACATTTAGAATTTATGTTTTACTTTTTAATCGGGAATTTCGTAAAATTTCGCATAGGAAATGTAATTATGTATTGATTTAAGCTAATTAAAAATACATTATATAATATATGCATTGAATATTACTTGTAATGTGTATTTCTATTTTAAACAAAAATACGAATTTGAAAATTTCATTGAATTATGCTTAGGAAACGTTAATAGTGTTAAATTAGTATTATATTAAGTATTGTGAATGCTATACATGTGTTAATCTAAGTTTATTTAGCATATTTGGTGGAAATATATGTGAGTTGTTATTGGATTTTATGTGGATTTTGACATTTGATGAATATCGAGAATTTGAAGTGAAAATGTAAATTTGAATAAGACAGCCACGAGATTTCATTGTTAAAAATTGGATAAATAAATTCTACTAGTTAAGTCTAAGGATATGTATAAAACTAAGAAACTTTTAGTTATTTTATCCACGAATATTGTTTTCTACGCATTATGTTGATTACATGAATAGTATAATTCATAAGTTATGCATGTGTGGTATTAAGTTACGAGGATCCGAGAGAATGACCAAATAGGTACAAGGAATTTAGTGGGAGTGGTTACCCTCCCCATACAGTGAGCAGAATTATACATACATAATTATGTAAATAGAATGTATGTGACAATTATATGTACGCTTGTGTGTAAAACAAGTATTTTGAAATGTTTAAATGGAATTGTTTACTGTTATTCTGCATGATATTGAGAAATGATTACAAATGGCCTGTTATTAAAGTTTTATTTAATATACATGCATGTAATGATTGAGAAGGCCGAATTTTGGATTAAATGTTTGTGAAAGCTGTTTGAAAGTGTTATGGCCGGGGAGGTTGGGTTTTGATTTTACATGGATTACACTTTAATTTGAAAATGAAATGTTTTAATGCATGTATATTTTGGTGATGAGACTGGTAAGGCAAAATATTGTGATATGGCTAGTACCTGTTGTATGGCCTTTGCTCCTACATATTTACTGTATATACAAGAAGATAACCTATGGATGAACCTATAAGAGGCCGCATAGGTGAGTGAGCCGCAAAGGTGAGTGGGCAACAGTGAAACTGTATGTGGAAGGTTAAGCCATGGTAAGCCTACTATGTGCCGAGCACGGATGTGCCGAGCACGGATGTGCCGATTTAGAGATTGTATGGAAAGTCCTACTGGTTTTATAGGAATTTTATGGATTTG
>JAXCLQ010006797.1:16731-30396 GCA_035584115.1 Cedrela odorata
GAGAGAGAGAGAGAGAAAACACACCACCAAATCAGCTTCAGCTTCAGAAACTGATAACAGACTAGAGAAGATCTGATAATGGCAAGCGGGTGGGTAAAATCCTTACAATGCAAATCACGAGCATTTGACGACGTCTACCATCCCAACTCTAAAAAACTCTTACCCAGTACCAGTTGCAGAAGTTCTCAAAGCATCAAAGACGTTATCGAAACCACCACTAAGAAGCACCCAAAAATTCCAGGAAAACTTAAACCACCGACGAAACCCGAACCCGGTGGTGGTGGTGCTGGTACTGGTTACAACAACTCCTCTGTTAGACTTCGTCACGGTCATGGCACATCTGACCGTCCTGCCCGTAATCCTGACCACGCCATATATCCGGTGCTTACCGAGCTGACCGATGGCCATCCTTCACGTAATGTAGTCGATATTATATTCCACACGAGTTGGGGCCCGAAAGCTTTCGCCGGTCGAATCGAGATGATCTTCAAGGTGCAGCACGGGTCGGGGACAGTGGCCCGGTACGAGGAGTACCGGGAGTTGGTTAAGAGTCGGGCCGGGTCGGGTCTTGCATTGGGGAGAACAAGCGAGGAGAATGCGAGGTCCGTGGCGGATGGTAATGAGGTGATGAGGTTTTACTGCCTGGGTCCAACGACGAATAACGGAGCGTGCAGTGGTGGGTACGGAGGGTGGGGATTTCCGGGGAGGAAAGGATTAGCAATATGCACGTATTCGGGGAGCAGTGGAGCCCATGAGAGCGGCGGTGGGGGAAGGGGGAGGAGGTCAATGTTGGTTTGTCGGGTTATAGCAGGTCGGGTTTCGAAAGAAATCGGGTATGACTCGGTGAGTGGGGAGAATGGGGAGTTGCTTGTGTTTGATTCACGCGCGGTGCTGCCTTGTTTTCTTATCATCTACAAATTGTAATATTAATGGAAATTATAAAAAAAAAAAAAAAGGGTGCTAGCGTCTTTTCGGTACATCTTTTAATTATCTTTAAATGGTAATTAACGAATAATATTGTTGTAATATTTAGTGTTAGTAAATGGTAATTAAGTAATGAATTTAGCGTTTCTTTTTTGAAACAATTATGTCTTATTTGGAATGGATTGATAAAAGATGAAAGTGGTGACGATGGTTTTGATGCCAAAATGTAATTCTAATGATTCCATTTCTAATGGCTAATGACAATATTGGCATATTTTGTGAGAAAAAGTGGATTGCCAATGATTCACGGCATGGCTCCATCCATATCAACAGAGAAAAAGGAAAACATGGTGAAAGAGATAAGCTAACAAGTAGCAGGTAGGTTGGTAGGTAGATAGGTATTTTTCAAAGATTTAGTCATTAGTCCCATCACCATATTCTAAATCTATCATTATCAAACGCTAAAACATACCATTATTTGCGGAGTTATCACCGCCCACGCCCATTGTTACTGTACAAAATCAAAATCAGACAACGGGAGAGCTGGTAGAGTCTATATACACGAAAATTTTATTGGCAAATTTGTTACTATTTAATAAATATTAGTATAGATAAATATTTATTAATATTCACAACGGATATTTTTAATTATATATATATATTTTTATTTTTTTATTTTAAAAATACTAAAATAACATTATTTTAATATTAATATTAATATATATATATTCAAAACGTTATTGTTTTAATATAAATTTTCAAATTATTTTATGTACAAGTTATAATACGTATTCATTGTCAATTGCATTTAAATTTTTTGATAAATTTATATATTTAATATTTTTTATTAGTAATTAAATATTTATTAATTTTATTGTAATATTAAATATGTTATTTTTTTTAAGAGTAATGTGTAAAATCAATATGTATATTGATGTCACAAAATAACATTCATTATCTCTATCAAATAAATTACATTTATATAATTGTCAATAATTATTAGAGTTTAAAGTTTATTTTTAAAAATTATTTTTTATTTTATCTTTAAATTTACATAATTATTCTTAATATAAAAAAAATAAGTTAAAATATCAAAATAATTTAATTAAGTTGTATTTTGAATTAATTATATATGAATTTATGAATTAATCATGTATTTTTTTATGATGTAAGTGATATATTTTATTTTGAATTAATGTCGAAAATTTATAATTTTAATATCGAAAATTTTATTAAAATTTCACTAAAAATTTACGGATATCTGTATGAATTTAGTAAATATTAAGTATTTATTTAAACAAATTTAATAATAAAATATCAAATTCGTTATTGATTTAGTATTAATTATTTTTAAACGAATGCAAATGTGAATACGAATTTAAAAGTAACCATCCTAAACGAATTCAATTCGTTGCTTTACTTAATATATGATATATTGATATTACTAACGAACAAACAACCGTAATGCCTGGCCTGCCTTGTAAGTTTGCAAACTTTAGATGCCACAGCAAATCTAATCTACCTCTTTTCCTATTATTAACTTCTTCACCTACTAGGTTTTTAATTTGCTTAATTATTTTGTCTTATGATTTTGAGACCTGGTTTTAATCGAGTAAGGACGAACTCCATTATAATAAAGCAATAATGAGTTAGAGGTTACTTTCCTTGAGAGAAAACATAAACTTCTTTCTAGCCACAGAAAAATCAAATTTGGAAACAAAGGCATATTGTCACCATCTTTCATACCCCATGTAATGGTTGCTTTCGCTCATATGATGTTATATTTTATTGCATTAGCGGTTAAAATTAATTACTTGTATGTAAATATGTAATAATAGATTATTAATTTCTCATGTTGCAACTTTGCATTCTATTATATGAGAATTAGGATAAGTTAAACAAACATTGATATCAACTCAAAAGTCGTTATCAAATGGCCACAATTGGACGCTATTTCAACACATACACACTGCTTACATTTCATACATAAAATTCATCTTTTAGAAGAAAAACCAAAAGGAAAAGTGAAAATCCTACCAGCAGTTTTCAAATCAAGCCCGCTCTTACCCTTAGGCATCAAATTCATTGTTTCTAATTTGCTTCCAGGTAAAAAAGCAAGGTGGGGTTCATCAAAATTCACCAAGCAAGGAAATAGTGGAATTATATTAAAAGTAGTAGGTTCCTGATTGATATTAAAGGTAGTCAATACTTGCCCTCTAATGTACAATTCGTCATGCTGCTGCGGCACCACCGAGGGAGATCAATTAATAATTCCATCATCTGCAACTGCAATAATCAATGGGACTCCACAAGTACATATAATGGCTTGCCACTCAACCGCTCACGACCCTACACCATCCAAATTTTATTAAATCACTGACAACAACTTAAAACTAGCTAATTCAATAATAGTATGAAATATACATATATATGTCAGGTTGGCTAAAAATTGAGTGGTTGGATGAAATCAAAAGCTATTAAGCAACTGGGAACTAAACATCTTCAGAATTATTGCTAGTGAGATATATTTACCATTACCTATTTGCAGATTCACAAATATACAAGGCCATCCAAGGCCGTCTTGTGAAAGAACTAATTAATTTTTGCAATTTTTCGTCATGCAGTGACATAACAGCACAAAAACTGAAGCAACAAATATATAAGAAGATAGTGGCAACCGAGCAAATGCTATATATCTTCTTTGTAACTGGGAAGAACCCTCTTACTGTTGGGTAATTGAAAAGAGAACAAAAACTTAGAATATAACACACCTTAAGATCAGGTAATTCAATTACACATCCACATTCAACTACTTCAGCTCCAACACGTTCTGGAAAAAGAACAGACACAACAAATTGTTACAACAAATATTTGAATGGCTAAACATCACAAATATATAAATAATGTACACAAAGAAATCTTATCCTGAAAAAACACACTGAACTGCATGCATCAGATGATAGTGCACCTACACAACGTTAGAATTATTTACTTCCATAATCAGGCAAATAATCAAAGACATGTATGAGACAGGCCCTTAACACTTGCATTACATCATGGATTAGATGGTGTAAATATAATGGTTTAAATTCCATCTTCATATCTCAACCACTGACAGTTAATGCTGAATCTTTGAATCGAACAGGCATTTTTGATCTTTGATCTTTAGTAGAAAGAGTAAGACTGTCAATAAATGTCATCTGACATTTAATATCTCAATAGAAGGCCCACTTCTTAATTTCTTGAAGTGAAATGACCATCTCAAAGTCTCTTAGGTTATGATTATCAATCGGCTGATTAACATTTCACATTGTCTATTTTGCTTTCACGACCAATACAATCATACCTCCTTCCGATATATAATTCTTAAAGGCATTAACAGTTAAAAACATACCTAGTAAATTAATTGCTGCACAGAGGGTGCCGCCAGTGGCAATCAGGTCATCAACCACCAAAGCACGTTCACCAGGTTCAACTGCACCAACATGCATCTCAAGGCAATCGCTTCCATATTCCAAAATGTACTCTTCTGAAATAACTTTGCCTGAACAAAGTACCAAGTTATCCATAAAATGTTCAAAAATCCAAAGTTGTAAACAAATTAAACCCAATAGATTTGTGCATAAAATAATAAAATCAGCATGTATTTTCAAGGATTTAGACATGATTGGATCTCGTGAAGGGCATCAATAGAACATACATACATGTATACTTTCATAGTTTTAGGAACAATGCAATAGAGAAACAGAAATAATTTTACAAAAAAACTGGTAATGGAAGCACAAACTTAAGTTATCTGTTGAATAGAAGAAAATAGAGAAGTTTTGGTTAAGATACTAAAACTTGAGATATGTTGCAATATGGGTGTATTAAATTAAAATCATAAGATGAAGCACAAGACACGGAATACACTTTCATCGGACAAGCCAGGATTAAACATATGTGACTCCAGGTATCTTTTTGGTGAACGAGGCACCCAGAAGGTCATACAAGCATAAAACAAGAATACAAATTAAGGTTAGTTGTGCATCAAGGCATCACTTGGACCTAGGTCCAATTAAAACACTATTTACATGTCATCATTAAGAGTAGAAAAATTCTATGTTACACAGCATGGATTGGATCCTGTAATGAAAGACAATGCAATGGATCAATAGTACATATAAAGTGGAAAATGCCTGTTCTATGAGACTGCTGAACACAAGCAAAAAAATAAAATAAAATAAGTGCTCAGAATTTATATTCTGGAAATCATTCCAAAAAGTAAGATTACCAGGCAATTTCTTTGGTTTTCTCAGAGGAACAAATTTTGCTCCTATTGCCAATGCAATGGGTGGACCAAATATAAAGCCCCGGGCCTCTATCCCTGAAAACAAGAAAACATTGACTTTCCAGAACACAGAGCAAGTTTTAAAGTGTGAATCCACACAACATACGGAACACTAATTACAATATTCAACAAAACAAAAGAAAATGACATATAACATTTATTAGGCCAAACATGTTGCAAACCAAAGAAAAATAATCAAAATGAACATAACACTCATTTCATGCCTGTACAACAAGATACTGTTGCTTCCTTGTCAATAAAAAATTGCATAAATAAATGATTGTTCAATTAAGCAAGATTACAACTCCAAGTAGGGGCCAGTCATGAAAACAACAATAAAGCATGCATCATCATCATGAGGTCTGATAATTCATAATAAACAAGGGAAAACTCCAGCAAACACCAAGGATAAATGAAATAATTCAGGAATCTTTCACCTGCCAACAAAAGCCACAAGGGAAAATATGATTATGTTGAGCTAGACACACAAAATTTGATATAGATGATGGCTGTGCTGCACTCAATAATGCATGTCTTTTAATTAGCAAACTCCGCGAGAACATGGAAGCCACTGGTTACCTCAACATAAAGAACAATGGATATAATGATGCTAATCCTCATCTACCAAATGAAGAGCTATGGCTTTCCAAGTGAGGAGACTAGAGACACAAAAGATTCTCATGAACACAAGAAGACAATGTATGACCCCATGTGCACACAAAGAAACAGATTCTAAAGCACAAACTATAGGACAAATCACATTTATAACGAATCCTCACCAGATTTCTTTTAACCAAACAAAAATAAAAATTACCTAGTCCCCCTCAATGATGAGATCATTAAACCTTTTCAACTTCCCACGAGATTGTGAGAGTAATAGTAGTATATTTGAGATTTTCTATAAGGTGTAATTGCAAGACAACACATTTTGTTTCGTATAAAGGGAAAGTAATCAATCAGATGAAACAAACAACATAATATCAATGCCACTAGACTACATTGCATTTCTGGACTTTAAAAACTGTAGTTTCCAAATGGTCCTGGCTTTCAACATTTTTTTCCACAACTCAAAAAGCGAAAATCATTAACATGCCATGTCAGAAAAAAGCAACAGCAAATACAAGAAGCAGAAAAGGCATGATTTACTCGTGCAACTTGAGAGGCTAATCTGAAGAACTAACGCCACTTGATGATCAAAGATAGAAAACCTATAAACATAAACTCAAAACGGATCATGTATAACTCCCACTGACGCTCAAGTTGAAACTCAACAAAAAAGTTTAAAATGGCTATGATTATGGACATAAAAAACAAAGGTACGATGACAAAGAGAGAGTATAAAAGAAGCCCAAAATCAAACTCAACCAACAGTGAAGTGTAGAAACCCACGTGAAAATGAAACCCCAAAAAAAAAAAAAAAAAAAAAAAAAGTTTCCTAATCAAAACCAGCACCTCACAAGGGTCCACCTTCAACAAGGTGGATATCCATCACCAACCACCATCCACCCAAATCGGATCCAGGCACATGCCCACAACAATAGCAAGAAAGGGAGCTAATATGAACCGCTCAAAAAAAAAAAAATAGAGAGAGAGAAAGAAAAACTTAGCATAGAGCAATCAATGGTAGACTCCACTAACGAAGAAAAGGCAAATTATAGTCAAACATGATATCACTCGTAGAAAAAAAAGAGCAGTAACTTCAATTTCATAATCCTACAAAAACATCCAAAAAGACAACCACCAGAAACTTCAGTAATCGTATTCGTATGAAGAACTATATTTTTTATTATCTTTTACTGTGTATGCACAGATTACCTACTTTCTCGTAAGTAAGGACGACCCCACCATATTGAAGCTAATCAGAATGATAAAAAGGTTCTCTTAAAGCTCTTGATTAAATCTTACATTCCAACACCTCAAAAAACTAGAGAAATGAAACAAACCGTAGCTTTCTGTTCGTATTTTTACCTGCAACAACTGAAATATTTTTCCCTTTGTAGCGCTCAACGAACATATCAATCGTGTCTTTGAATTCTTTGGGTTTCAGTAGGAGAGTGGTGATATCTTGAAACATTATACCTGACATTTTTCCGTCAACAATTCCCAAAAAGTGTTATTTAAAAAAAGAAAATATACATAGAAACTCTTTTGCTTGGCCAAGGAAACTATGAATAGAATTTCATTCAAAGAAAAAGAAACAAAATTTAGAGTGTTTGAGATTTATGTTTTTAAAAATATGAAAACCTCCCGTTTTAATTAAGTTGAACACTTGTGTTTGTGATTCTGAGATTCTAAAGAAAAAACAAAGAATCAAAAATGGAAAACTTTTCTACTTCCCACTTCCATTTTCCTGCATTTATTATTCTTCACCAACTAAACAGAGCAAGAGCAGAGATATTTTTGAAAACATATAAAAGCACACACATAGGATAGGAGCAGGCAATCGAATGATGAATAGAGAGTGAGAGTAAAACTAATAAACCTGGTTTAGGGAAATTTGGGACTACACGAATCTGATCTTTGATACCGTTAATACGAGGATCCTTGTCTTTGCAAGCCGTCATTGTATAATTCTCGTATGTCTTAACACAACAATAAGATAAAGAGCAAAGAACAGTAAAACACAAACTCTCTATAATCTATTTCTCTTACTCTCTTGTTTGCTTTGTGTTTCTCTGTTAAAAAGAAGACAACAAAGAAATAAAAACCAAATATAAAGCCTATAGAGAGAACATGAGGAGGGAGGGAGTTGAAGAAGGGTATTTATAGAGAGAAAAGAGTTAAAAGAGTTTGGTGTGCTTGCCTTGATTCTTGAGATGAGAGAAGAGAGAGAAGGCTCACTGCACAAGAGAAAAAGAGGAAATATTTATATACTTAATTTTCGACAAGCAGGGAAAAAGAAACAGAGAGGAGGATAGCTCGTAAAAGGTAAAAAACAAAAAAAAAAAAAAAAAAAGCAGAATGAAGAATGAAGAATGGGGGATGAGAAAGCCAAGCCAAACCAGGCCTATTTATCCCTAACTAGCTGTTAGTTTAATTGTTAAAAAGTAGTTTGGTAGCAATGAATGTTATGTTGCACTAGAACAGAGTAGGTAGCCGCGCCTTTGCTTCTAATAGATTCCTATATTAGGAAATTGTTAATTTTAATCAGTTAATTAAATAGCACATCACTAACTAAATAAAGAATACATATATATATATATATATGCAATTTTAACTTTGGCTTGAATTTTTTAATTTATACCAAGTCTAAAAGAAAACAATCAACCAAAAATTCTAATAATATAATCACAATTAAACTTATTTAGCGAGATCTCCTCCTCATTTTAATATAGTCAAACTTTCTTTAATTAACATAACTTCTTTTTTCGGAGAAAATCACGAATAAACCAATAATTTTTATTAATTTTTTTTAATTAAAATATAAATGAATATAAGAACAACTTAAAATTTACAAAATTCAAATAAGAAAGACAAAAATTATGCTCAAAGTTCTCTAAAAAGACACACAACCAATTTAAAAATAAAACATATTTATATTAAAACCCTAATACCTTAGTTTAAAGATTTTTCTTTTATTTCTTAAATACTTATAAATAAATCTCCTAAATAAAAAAAAAGTCTTAATTCTTTTTTTTTTAATTGGAAAATTATCACTGTTTTCTACTTAGTCTTTTTTTCAATAGTTTTTTTTCAATAATTTTTTCTTTTTTTAAGTTGTGGAATTGACATTGTTTATTTTCTACTTAAACTTGATAGTCATATAGTCTTAAAATAATTAGAAAACTCAAACATTACGTGAAAAATTAAACATGGATGTCCATAATTATTGCAATAAAAATTTTGATTCTATAATACATAGACTTTAATTCTTAAATACATAATAATTGACATAAAATGCCAACATTCAAAATCCTAAAGGCATTGTTGGGGATTGTCATTTGTTTCCAAAGGTCATGTTTGGTTATGTTTCAATCAACTTCAAGATGTTCGGGTGATAATTCAAGAAACTCAAGCTTTTATTACTGGATTGGATTGGATTTGATTGGATTGGATTAGATTAGATTAAATTAGATTGAAATGAAAAATGGGATATTTTTTATATTGAAATTATCACCATTTTAGCATTTATTGTTGGAAGATAAAATATATATATATATATATATATATTATTATGGAAATTATCATTTTTAATTTGTGTGCCTAACTTGAATCAAACGAATTTTTTTTATGTGACAATTACAAAGAGAGCAAGAAAATAAAGATGACAATTAGGAGAGTAGCAGAGAATCGATACTTCCTAGCATGCGTTTTCTGACTCTAATTTCACTTTGTTTTGTGTTAGATTTTATTATAAATCAATTAAAGTAATTATACATCTAAAAAGTTGGTGATAATCTTCTCATACATTAATGTTACAATCTATAAATGTCGACATTGTTATTAATTATTCATTAACAAACAAAATAAATATATATTATAGTAGAGTAACAATTTCTATAAATTACAAAATATGAACATTTAAATTGAATTGGATTGGATTGGATCGGAGTAATTTAAAAGTTTGTAAACGCTAATAAAACATGCATGCCCAACCCTTCTTTCATTGACATGTGTAAGTAATCCAATTCATCACATCATTACTTGTTTAAACTCCAAAACTAAATTAGCTTCGAATTGAGTTATTGTATATAAATCAAGCTGTAAGATGCATGGAATGATTGATAGAATTAGATACGATGGCTTATCATTTCTATGTATAAGCGATCAGAATACGAAATCAATTAAAGTAGCCACACTATAGCTGTGCCTATCTATATATATATATATATATATATACCTCTGTTCTGACGACCCTGGGTGTATCTATTCTGTTCTGGGGTGGGGTTGCTGAACAGTAGTTTTATTCTTATTCTGTGGGCAGCTCAGCTCCCCTTTCACATTAACCAAGATTTATTTTTTCTCATTGCATTCACATCTTTATTATTTCTATTTCTCTGTTAATTATATAACCTCTGAATCCCAGTCACATCTTAATTTCCCAAATTTAGCTAACAAAATGAGGTGGCCTTAATGATCCCCACAGCCACAGATTTGAATATAAAACAAGAAGCAAGCAACCGAATCTCTCATGGATTTTGTAGCCTGTAGGTGACATAAATAGGCATGCTTTTCAAAATATGTTAACCTACGCAAAAAAGAACAACCTTTTCAAAACTGCCATAAAATTAAAAGATTTGGAAAGCTACACAAGACAGGACAGAATCTTCCTCTGGGTATGCAGTACACCTATCCATCTATATATTTCTATAGCTTGCAAATGTGTACTGGTAGCCTGCTACTCAACCTCAGTAATAATTTGGAAAATTTTTATGTAGCTCCCTGAGGTTTTACATAATTTCACTTAGATGGCATCTATTAAAAATGTGTACTAACTTCCCCTTATTTTTGGTCCGCTTAAATATCTATTAGGTTTAAATTTTATACTAACTCCTTCATGTTTTTGACAATAATATATTTATCATTAATATTTTTTAAACTATTCATCCGATCTTAAACCTTTATTATCTTTTATTATATTGAATGACTGACATCCTTTAACTATGATAAATACTTTTTGCCACTACAGTTGGTAAATTTAATTTACAAAATATTTATTCTTAAAAATAATTAAAAGAATAACTTTCTTTTTTGTTTTTCCTCACTTTTTCTATCTTTCTCCTTCTCTCTTCAATCCATTCAATCCATTTCTTGCCACACCGTTAGAGTCACCACCTAAAGAAATTATGGTAACTTTTAAAGACCCTAAGTTTGGAACAAAAATAAAACTTGAAATAAAAAATTAATTAATTAACATAAAAAAAAATAAAAAGTTATTGTCTTTGTTGTGTGGCCCTCGCATGGTCAGTGTAGGCCGCACATGATGACCCTTGTGTGGTCAACGAACATTAACAAGCCAATGATAGTCAACAAGCAATTTGAAAAAGAGTGGTAGGAACATTAGGTTGGCACCCATGTCCAAAACTATGAGTTGATGATTGTCATATGGTGGCATCCCAAGACAATATCTAAAGGAAGATTAAGTTTAATGAAGCAAAGACAAGAAAATTGTATAGCCGCTTGGTACTCACCTAGCGCTCAAGCGATAAGTCTCTAAAGGCTTGGCACTCACCAGGCACTAACCTAGTGCTCGAGCAGTGAGTCTTTAGAGGCTTGGCGCTAACCTGGCACTAACCTAGTGCTTGAGCAGTGAGTCTCTAGAAGCTTGGCACTAACCTGGTGCCTACGCAAACCTCAAACAGTGTCATTCCAGAAGCTTGACGCTCACCTTGGCGCCTACCTAGTGCTCAAACTTGTTTTTGTCATGATAATCTAGAAGCTTGGCCGCAACCTCACGCTCGAACAGTGTAATTACCTAAAAAGCTAATCTGGCGCTTGAGCAGCAGTCGCAAAATAAAAAAGGCTCGCGATTTTTAATTAGGTTTTGTGACCCTTTCGGGGATTTTTAAGATTTTTGAGCAGAGACTTTGTCTTCTGAGTATTGTAGAGTTATCTTATCTTGTTTTTCTTAAGGGAAACATAAATATTGATCTTATCAATGAGATTTGCTTGATTGTTTCTCTAAGATTTTTCACAATTCTTTCTCTTTCTAAAATTAAATGTGAAGCCTTAAGAATTTTGAGAGGTGTTAATAGTTGGAGTTCTAATTTTCTGAACGGATCGTTTGTGAAATCCATATTTGAGGAAGTTTTAGAAATCTAAACAACAAAATTACTCAAGGTGGATCATTTAGTGGGTAGTTACAAGAGTTTTGTAAGAAAATTACTGATTATAAATCTTTTTTTTCTCTAATGAAATTTTGTGTTGGTTCCTAAATCAGTCTAAAAGATTTTTATCCTATGAAAAATTTTTCGTAAGATTTTTTTTGATAACAAATTCGTATGTCTTTTACTTGAATGGTTTATTGTTTTGTTTGTACTTGTCACTGAAATTTGTAGTATTGATTTATTTTAGATTTATTAATTTAGGTTCAATAAATTTTAATATATTTTAATTTATTGATTATATGAGTTTTTCGTTGTCAGCAATGCTTTTCACTCCTTTTTTTTAAGTATTTTAGAATCGTTTTTCAAAGAGAGAGAGAGAATTAAGAGGTCAACATATTTAAGATAAATATATTAAAAAAAGAGAAAGCAGTTGATAGTAGCGAGCATTGCACTCACCATAAATGGTGATGGTAGACAATGGCATGATATGGTAATTGAAAGTGATGACTTTTTTTTTTCTTATCTTTATTGAAAATAATTATTATAATATATAAAAAAATAAAATTAGGTGTAGCTAGAAACTAATGTGGTGATTTTAATAATAATAATAATAATAATGTCTTTATTCATTAATTAAAATGTAAGAAGACTAAATTATATTTAAATTTAATAGACGATGGGGTTTAGATGAATATTTTTAAGATATTAACGATAATTAATTATTATCAAAATATAAAAGGAGAATATAAAATTTATCCTAACAAATATTTAATTGAAGCAAGAAGAAGAGATATCACTGTGTAATAGATATAATTTAAGTATAATTATATCAAAGTTTAAGGGTAGGAATGCAATAATAATAACTCCCATAACAATTAGGTGGGTTACATTGACGTTCACATTATAAAAGTTTTTGTTTTTATTTTTTGTGGTTAGACAACAATATACAAGTCTTTGTCCAGTGCTATAAATATATATATATATATATATATATATTTATGGGTATAATTAAGTTATGGCTGTCCGATTTGTGTCAATTCATCAAATATAGTCCCATTAATCAACAATGAACAGTAACTAAACGTTAAGAGACACGCAAATTGAATATTTAAGCTAGAAAATAAAGAATTTCCCGAGAAACAAACGGATAGAATTCCATAAACTCGAGAAAACTACCAAGTGAAGGAATGGCGACTATTGAGGTCGTTGGCAAAATCAACCAAAAGAAACGGAAATAGTCATCAAGTCGAGACAATTAACAAGTGGGCCCCACCCACCCACACCCTCTCCGTCTCCGCCCCGCGATGGCCGGAAGGAAGAGAGTGCAGTTCATACACGCGCGAGTCCACGATATGTTCTGTTGGATTTTGTCTGACGTGGCGTCAGAATAATAATGATGCCAAAGGATAATACCTCTCGTCTCAACTTATAAGTTTTGTACGGTTCAGATCTTCTCGCCTGTCCAATCGTCGACCACTCATTGTACTGGGGTCTACCTGTTAATTTACCGATATTTTTATATATTTTTTAAATGGAATGATATTCTTATTATTAATTAATTAATTAGTTAGTTAGTAATACCAATCATTTGACTGTACGGTATTAGTTATATGTGATGTGAACACAGAACAGAAGAGAACAGAA
>JAXCLQ010006808.1:0-47086 GCA_035584115.1 Cedrela odorata
TCAGCATCTGCATTCTCTTCTTCAGGGTTATCCATGGTAATCAATGGCTCAATCTTATCATCTGCAACAAGAATAGCGGCAGCTCCACCTTTTTGTGCATTCCAGGCCTTCAAGGTGAAGTAACAATCTGCAAGTGCAGTGAACTTCTAGTAAATAAGAAGGCACATTGGAAGCTAGTCAAGCAGAAATAAAATTGAATTCAAGAAATCAACTCAAATTCTAAGCAAATCCCCAGAAAATGTTATAATAGTCACCATTCAAAAAAATTGCAAAAGCATGATATGGAATACCGTAATTTGATTCAGGCAAAACATCAATGGAGTCTGTCATTCAAGTTTTTATAAAACTATCTATATCCACAAATTCTACTCCGGCAATAACCAAAGCAGCCACAGACAACTTTAAAACCACAAAAAATCGCAGACCTGAATTTCCATACTACACTGATAAAAACGTCTACTATTTTTATTTTTCAAATTAATTTTCACAGCAAAGAACAAGCACTGCGAGACGCTGGATGCAACTAGCATGGATGAAAAGTAGTCAACTTGTCAGATCTTTCAAAATTTTCATCAAGCAAACAAATCGATATAAGTAAAGTAATTTATTACAACATACCATAATTACATGAAAACAACCAATGAAACGAATTTACCAAACAAGTTCTTAACTTCATTCAACAATACAACTTGCCGAAAAAAAAAAAGGATTCATACGAAAGCATAAAGCTAACAACCACCATCAAATTTCAAAGTCTCACCTCCTCGATCAACAAGGAGAAAGGTGGGTAATCCTCCAGACTTTGACTTGAAGGAGAGATCAACTTCATCAAAACCTTTGCACGCCTTCTGATTGGCTTTTGGATAAACCACGGTACCAATTAAAGTTCCTCCATATTGAGGAACCCCAAAATTCCCAATTGCACATTCATAAACTCCTTTGATTGAATCAGGTGACGTTACTTTCAAGCTGTTCTTCTCCACCACAAACCTCCCAAAACCAGACCCACATAGCAAAAACCATACACACACCAAACACCCTAACCTTTCCCTCATCTTGCAACTGATTCTACTCTTTTCTCCTTCAACCAACCGATCGAAAGAGAAGTACCCAGATCACCAAACCTTATTTAATGCCTTTCCCTCCAAAAACCCAGTTATAGAACAACTGGAATCTTAGATATCAACAATCAACAGGCGAAAAATCCGATAAATTTAATCAAAATATCTACTACTAAGCACAAAAAATAGACCTTTATCCGCTCCTGTAAGTAATCTCGACCTGAATTCTTATAGAAGCGTACAAAAAGGCTTTGGTTGAACGTAAAAAAAGAGGTATTACTCAAAAGTAAATTCGAAAGGAAAGACGTGTCAATTACTCTTTACAGAAATTTCCAATCTTTTTCTTATATGAATTAAAAAAGATTTCAAAATTTTGGCAGCGAGGGTGGTCTTTTCGAAGCTATATAGGAAGAAAAAAATCAACGATCCTTTCAGAGGAAGGAATAGAAGGAAAGATCTAAACCGCCATTGATTGAGGACTCGTGACATTGATGAATGGGCTTTTTTAATGGGCGTGGCCCAATTATTTTAGATATAATAAATTTTTACTAAAATTAAAAATATAATTAAATCTAAAAATTAGACCACACGTGATAAAAATCCTTAATCGAATTAAAAAAAAAAAATTAGCTTTTGTTTTTGTTTATTTTATCTTTTTACTTTCTCGCGATATTTCGTTTGTGTTGTCGTTTTCGCGTTGTTAAAAAGTGGGACCGAACGAAGTGTTTGCATGCTATCCATGTGTTTGTTTTTATTTACCGTGACTTGTACACGTCACTCTCAATTCCGTCGTCGTTTTGTGCGCATTAACAGACACGAGCATTAAGATGCTCTGTCATTTTATCAACATTATCTAATTGGTAGTTCATTTTTTTAAATATTATTTTTGGGCATGGAAAACGTGAAATGAATCATGTGGACGATACAAGGACACGTGGAGGGCCTTAGATTTGTTTGGAATTATCTAATTGTTTTTAGCTCATTAATTGAATGGCAGATTGAGTTTGTTGTGACAAGGGCATTCTTCGATTCAAACATCTGTTCAATGAAGTGTTTAATGTTATACAATTGTGTATAATGTTGTAAGATTGTGATAGCATAGACACCAAACTTATAGGAGAGCTAATAACTAGGAAGATTGATCGAAGTTAGAGTGTGAGATTGAGTTCTTCCTCCTCTCTGTTAATGGGTTGATGCCAAATCTCTCCCGGATGATAACAAGTATCAGCACTTTGATCAGAACTTTGCAAAACACATGCAGCATTATTGCCCGGAAAATCTTCACAAAAAACGTTGCGGTGCTGAAGTCGGGGGAGACTATAAGCAGCATCAGCCTGAAAAGTCTCCTCGGACGACTTCCATTCTTGTCATGGTAGGCCGCGCCATTGTTATGGAACTATAGGTTGGAATCATATAATACATCATTGTGTAATGTATGAGACGATTCCTTAACAGAGAACAGTGGCTGAAGGGATCGTTGCAGTGCCATAAGCCCATAATAGCTTTCTGCCTTATTTGTTTTCATCCACTGCTGATAGGCAACCAAAGCTTGCAAACGCCAATCTTGGTGCTGGTTTTGATCATGTTTTTGCACGCTTTATCTTCATCATCCGAAACCACGACGAAATTTGAAAGGTTTCGGTCAATTAAATTCATGGTAGATTTTGGTATAGACAATGCCATAAGGTGGCATAGTTATAAAGAGAATAGAGGGAACAATTTTCCATTTTTGGGAGTGTTCCATTTCAAGCACATAACTAAAATATATTGATTTTGAAGATTTTACAAGAAATTCTGACTAGGTATCAAGCTGGCAATGACATCTGAAGAAATTAGAAAAAGGAACGAAATCAAATACCATGATTATAGTATAGGGATACTCTTAAGACTTTTCCAAATTAAGAATTATAGATATAGACTGCCATGTTCATGAATTATCTACGAAATTAGATAATGAAATAACAGGATTCAATTCAAATCTTGCTCAAGCCAAGAAAAATTGAAAACTTCACTCACAACTGATATGCATCGTCTTCTCAAATTACTACACAATTGAAAAAAAAAACTTTAATTTCTCCAATCAAGTCATCAAAGGATAAAATCTGGAGTCTTCAGCTAGACATTGAAGATTGAGAATAACCAATAACAACAAACAAAATATGAAAATGGGTCAATGGAAATGGCTGTGGTGGTGATGGTGGTGGCCGGAATGATCCCATCCAAAGCAGTGAAAGAAAGGATAAAAAGCTGCAAATATGCATCTACTTACTCCAGTGAAAATAGATGACACCATAAAGCAAGGGCAGTAACAGCACCTCAAGAATGGATCATCGTACGGGCTATCTCCACGGTTGTGATGGTTGTGCTGGAGGTGGTGATGATTCATGTTCTTCCTTCGACTGTTCAAAAAGAATCAACAGAAACCCACAAATCAAAATTACTTTTTTTCTTTATTATAATCTAGGACCACAAAATCTGGGTCCTTTTATGTTCTTGCAGAGAATTTTGACAGAAAATGGAGATGAATATTAAAGAAAGAGTTGGTGAATGAATTTGATTACCTTGTAATGGGAAAAGTGAAAGCTTTCTTTCTCTACTGCGTCAACGATGATCTGCAACTACACAGCTGAATGTGCATATCTTAAACTTAAAAGAAACTCAAACCGCCGTTTTTTTTTTTTTTAATCTTTTCGAGAGAGACATGGAAACTTGTTTTGGGTGTATACTAAGCAACGAGGAAGAGAGTTATTTAGGGTGTTAAGAAGGCAGTCAGCCCAATACGGGTGGGCCTCCAATTAGGGCACCTTTTTTGTTTGGAGAATTTCATTGAGATCTCCCAAGGTTTGTCAAAATGTCAGATATACAAATTTTTTCAAGACCTAAAAGGATTTGTCAAAATACCATAAATCTAACATTTGGGAAAAAAAAAAATCATTGTATCATGTGCATTTATGTATTGTAACCAACAACTTATTTGACAAATTTTAAGCCAATTTTCTCCGTAGAACTTTATTACATTAGTATACAAACGACAATAAAATTTTATTAAATTATTATACAAATGACGACAATAATAATATTTTATTAAATTATTATACAAAAGACAAAAGGTTTCAATGACATTTTTTTCAATTCTTTTTTATTTGTTTGACATTTTGATTGCAAGTTGGATGTTGAAAAGACTATGTACAAGTGCAGCAGAATCAATATCCCCAACAATTATGCACAAAAAAGGACATGTTTCCAAGCAAGTGAATTATTGTGGAAGTATTTCACAATTGAATAAAAATGCTTCCACAAGGTTATTACAACAGTAGAAGTATATGAATTTACGAATCTGATCATGAAACAAAAGCTCACTTTGTTTTATTATTGCCTAAATTTGTGGTGGTCAAAAGATTACATTCCAACTCCAAAAACAGATCTCTCACTCTCTTCTTTACATTAACTAGTCCATTTTACATACAAGCACAAATTGTATAACAAAATTTACAGATAAATGCCAGGATGCGCACTGATGCTTCAAAAGGAGTTCACCTTGTACCGGAAGGGATTTCAATCTATTCCCGCTTATCCTCTTCGAGATCTTCTCCAAGCTTAGTTCCCATATCACCCGTATTTATCCCGCTGATTGTTAGTGAAACACCCTCCTCATCAAAGTCATCTCCCATCTCCTCTGAGTATGCATATCTACAAATGCAATCCAAATTAACAGCAGTATATTGTTCTGATAATTTTATTCTTGTTTGCAGTCCATATAAGGAACATACAAATATCGAAATCAGTACATTGCATCGCTGGGAGCAAGGGGGAAAAAACTTGTAAAAATAACAGGCCTAAATTTGTGCAAAGATGTTTAAACTTCCATCATAAGGAACAGACGGAAATGAAAAGGAAGTTATTCGATCACCATTTATAAAGTTAAACTCTGTTCACAAAATCACAGAACTGAGACTAGACTAGCTATCTATCAGACAAATGTTGAGTGATGGTTTGGATTCAGAACTAAAACATGTAATAATGTAAAAGCTTATTGTTGCAGAAAGAAGACCATACTTCAACTCCGAAAGGCAAAATAGAACATTGGTAGCCAAAATACAGGTGCAATGAGTAGCAAACAACAAAGAATACTGAAGGTGACACTTCAAAGCAAGTACCTGGTAGGGTTACGTGAAGGAGCCCAAAGAGCAGATATCACCACCAAAAGGGTGTATGAAAGCAGAGCCCAGAAAGCAGGAATTATCCAAGCAAATTGCCACAGCTCACTTAGTGGATCAGTTGCATTGAAGTATAGCTGTGTCAAGGCAAGTCAGAGAAGCTACAATTATAAGTTCCATAGAGATCAATGTATAATTTAACATACTCCAGCAAACTTCATTCACCACGGAGTTGTTAATTTGCAATAAAACTTGTTACCTCAAAGCCGATCCAAGCTATAGAGAGCAGCACGCACACAGCAAGGGAATTGGTAAACTTTCTGTACAGCTCCAATTTAGCCATGTTCCTCCTCATCTGCAGCACGAAAATAAGAAAAGAAAGAGAGCAAAAAATGAAAAAAGACGGAAATAAGAAATATGAACAGAGGAGTAAACATATCATTCCAACTGTCGCACAATATCTTTTGTGGGGTTCTATCCCAAAACCCAAATTAGAATAAGAAATAAGGAAATTACTGAGAGGAGAGTACCTGAATGTATTGAAGGTGATATTTATACTAGACCTATTTCCCTAACAAGGATCTAATCAACAGATGCATGCACTGGTTATCTATCAATGTGGATGGAACGAGAGTTTGAAGCAGAACATTACCTGAAGCTTCTCCAAAGTTCTAGATAGTGATGAGAAAATCCAGAGAATAAAGCAGGCATCCAGAAGGGCAACAGGTAGCACAAAAAATAACTTTGCTTTGCTAGAAAAATCATTGATATTCCCCAAATTTTCAAAGAGCTCAAGAGCCTCTGATTCAACAAAATATACCAAACCAAGAAGAAGAACTTTTGAGGTTATACCACCAAGTGTAGGCTTTACCACGCCATAGCCCATGGAGACCACCAACAGCAAAAGGCGAGACAGAGTCTTCTTAACGGAGGTGAAAGTTACTGCCCACACCGTAACCCCCATAGGCCTGCTTCCAGTTGAATTAAAGTTGGCATATTCATAGTACCATACAGCTACTTCACACATTCCAAGAGCAATTACCACTGTGATATAATAGTGCAACTGTATAATATCCTTCCAAAACTGGACAAACCTCACAAACCAGGCTAGACCAAGTACAAGGTAAGCTAAAGACATGAAGCCAAAGAACGCCATCAAAGGAGCCATCTTTCCCGGTAAATAACCATCTGGGTTCTTCCACACGGTCCTTCCTTTAATCAAAGTACCCTTGAGCAGCGGATCGCAATACATAAAATACAAGTAGTACATACCAGTACGATTAATTTCAACAACGTCAACAGACATTTGAGCTTCTTCATTGGTTCCTTCAAAGAAAGTTTTGATGCGATAAGGCCACTCGGGGTTGTCAGAGTTTTTGTGAATAATAACCTCTCCAACATTGCAATACCCATCCTTAGAGAGATTACGCGTGCAACATATGTTATTCGTTTTCAGAAAAGAACCTCCAATCCTTTCCCTCTCTTTCACCTCAAGTATGATGGCCTCAACTAATCCAGTGTTCTGCTGCATTTCATTCTGCTTACTAGCAGACTCTTTTGGTCTCACAAATGTAACAGTTTCAAACCTGAAATCCCATTTTTGAAAAGTTTCATTGAACTACGAAATAAAAAAAAAACTGAAACCTCAATTATAAGTCGATCAATTCTGACGATCCATCAAAACCATTATTGACCAGGAAGATCTCACTGGTCATTCATTAAGCATACATATCAAATTAATCAAAACTAAAACACAATAACACAACTTCCACTGATTTTCAAATACCTGTAAATATAAAGCTAAAAGTGAAGCAGGGATGAAATAAAAACCCAGGAAAAGACAAGATAAAACTTCAAAAGTTCAAATCAAGGAAATGGTGTCTCATAATCAGATGCTTAAATTAAATAAATTCGAAAAAAATAAAGAAAAAGTACCTAATGAAAGACTTTCCCTCCTTGACAGGCTTATCAGGAGAAGAAGCATCAGATGAAGGAAGAATCTTAGAAGCGTAAAGTCCTTCACTACCGCCATGGAAGAAGAATGCGTTTGACTGTAGAATAAATGCTTCATTTCTGTACTCGTGAATCGATCCACTAACATTTGTGATTAAATTGCAAATACAGAAAAAAACCACAAAAAAAGACACAACCCAGCTGCATTTTTCCGACCAGAACATCTTTCGATTGTCTTTTCCAGTCTCTTCTTCTTTCTCACATGAACAAAGATTTTGGTAAAGGTTAATAAGACATAACAGTTGGTAATCAATATTCGGACGATGAAAGTGACGTCATACCAGAATCTTATAAACTTCTTAAGGCAAACAAATTGGGCTTATCTATCTGTCCATTGTAAGACAGCAAGGCCCAAAACAATACTCAAAAAGGAAATAATTAAAGACATTCACTAATATAAAAATATATAATATTGATTATAATAAATTTATTCAATAAAATTTTTGGTATGAATTTTGTTTAAAAGAATGTTTAGAATTTTTTTTCTTCAATATTATATCTGAAAACTAGTTTCTAAATGCCTCGAGGGTGTTTTACAACAAATTTGAAGTTTAAATTTTATTGACATTAAAATTATAGAATATTATTCTCGAATGCCTCTTAGCATAAATGTATTTTAAACTTTAGAATTTAGAATATGCATAACATATATAATATTCAACAAGCTGCTAAATTATTGTTGATTGTAAACTATTCATGTTACATCATTTGATTTTGATTATTAATAACTATGGATTGTGTCACAACTTTGTATATATTTCTATTATGTATTAAATATGTATATATATGTCACAACCTACATGATCATGATCATGATTGTGATCATGTTCATGTTAGGTACACTACTTTTTGATCCATCAACTTCACCGTAAAGTAGTGATATTAAAATCAATTAGAGAAACACTAAATAAAAGCTTTACACTATCAATTCACAAGATTTTGACATAATATATTATATTATAGAAGAATTAATAAATTAATAATATTTGGGTTTTTGAAAATACTAAAATTTGAATTTATTATCTAATATTAACTATTATACTTGTTGATGTAATAAAAATACTTTTATGGACTTAGTGCATCAGCACTAATTTTTCTCTTCTTACTTAGACGTTATCAACATTAATCTCCTTTTATAAATGTTTGTATCTCTTAAGTTGGGTATAATTTTATGAAATCTGAAAACAAAAATCTCGTTGTGTGAGAATTACAGAGATTCAATTAGGTAAGCATCAGTTTCCAAAATTTTATGGGATCGTGTGCCGATTTTGTAGGATAAGTTATTCTAAGTTCAGAATTTTTATTTTGTAAGGAATTTTATTTGCTAAGAATCTTTATTATATAATAATTAGAGAAGAGTTTGGGAAGAAAATAATCATTCGCAGATACGTACCGATAGTGAGGCCTTGAAAGTTTTTTTATCTGTGAGCCTCTTTGTCCACCCGAAACGAATTTAACAAGTTTGAAACCTTTGGTAAATTTCTTATGAGATCTTTGTAAAAGGATCCCAAGATCAATATTTGAAATATTGACCCAACTTGCACAGCCGATCTTAAGAGGTCTCGGCTCCTACAACTTCCAGGGCTTTTATTATATTATAGGCAATTCTTCTCAAATTAGATAAGGTTTCGGGTCACTACTTCAACTTTTTACGAGAATTTGTTTTGTGCTTATCACATGTTAGATTTTAAGTATATTATGAGTCATATACCCAACAATACTCTCGATCTAATATACAAAAAAAATTATGTAATTTTTTATTGTAATAAAATAATATTTTAAATTATTATTATTATTATTATATTTTTTCGGATTGCATGGAGTGGACACTAAAGATGACAAAAGAATCAATAGTTGAATAGCAAAAACAAATTTAAAATAAGTGGTAGATTTACGGTCTTAAATTATTATTTTTTTTATCTCAAACGATATAATAGTTATTAAGTGTGTAGTGAAATGGCGTCATAAATATTTTTAAAAATTGTAATTTATTTAATAAATATTACATCATTTGAAATGAAAATCGGAACTTGTATTAATACTCTTTAGAAAACTATAGGGACACAACATAGACAAATTTCATCATTATACATATAATATATTACAAAGGAAGATAATAATAATAATAATAATAATAATTATTATTATTATTATTATTATATATTTTGATGGGAACCCATTAGTGCATGGAGCAAATTAAGAATTCCATCACGCAATTTCCATTTGATCTCTTTGCACAATACACATCTGCCACTAAGTCATCTTTAACAAAATGTCCATTGCATACAATCCACCACCACCACATAAGAAGTACAAACCCACTAATTAATGATAAAATAAAGCTAAGTGTTGCCTTAATGTGATGATAACATAAACACCACTTAGCTGAAATTTGAGATGGAGTTTGCTTGTGGGAAAGGCAAATTAACCCACTGCATGCTCAAGATTAAATAGCTAGCTAGGCTTTGCTTGGTTGTTGTCCAAAGCCATTAATTAATTACAGATATGGAAGTGCTTCTGTATTTGGATGCTGTGTTAATTCCTTTCAGTCTCTTCCTTATGTTAGGTTACCATGCCAATCTCTGGCACAACTTCAAGAACAATCCCTCGCATACTTCTATTGGAATCGAGGCATTAAGGAGAAGAGTCTGGTTTCTAGGCATCAAGGAGGTAATTAATTAAACCCTAGTTAAGGTTTTTGTTTCTTAAATTCTATTATGACTTGGTCAAGCAATTTCTCTAACAAGTCTTTAAGGATGTTTTGTATTGCTAATGAATTATTTTCATGCATGAATGTTCAGGGTGATGAAAAGAAAGGAACGTTAGCTGTTCAAAGCTTGAGAAACACATTAATGGCGGTCGGACTCACTGCTCAAATCTCCATTCTCGTCGCCATAGCATTAGCAGCTCTGCTCAACAACGCCTACAACGCAACCCACAAATTCAACACTGCATTTTTCGGCCCACAATCTGGTGAAATGTTTGCTTTAAAGTACGGCTCATCGGCCGCATTTCTGCTTGCCAGCTTCTTCTGCAGTTCCACGGCGTTTTGTTTCTTGATCGATGCCGGATTCTTGATGAATGCTTCCTATGATCAATTCTCATCTCATCTTCACACGCAGACTATTTTCGAACGAGGGTTTTTGATGACTCTTGTCGGAAACCGGATTTTGTGCATGAGTTTTCCTTTGTTGTTGTGGATGTTTGGTCCGTTGCCTATGGTTTTGGCTTCTGTGGGACTAGTTTGGGGGCTTTATCAGCTTGATTTTGTTGGCAACAAATTTGCTAGAAGTGTAGGCATTAATGCTTCAATTGAAAGCTGAAATTATGTTGTGTTATATGTGTGAACAACAAAACAATAGAAAATTGATGGTTTTTGCTATTCAACCAAACAGTTAGGAGAACATTGTAATATACACACTTTTCTGTGTTGGGAAGATTTTTGCTTCTCCAGGGACTTGGTCAAGCATGCAATAGAATTGAAACAAAACAAAACAAAGTTTGTGATGATGGGTTTGTTTACATCACATGGTTTGGCAAAAAGGGCAGGAAACACAATGACAATGGGGCTGCAAAGGGCCCAAATGCTAAGAGACCAATTACAATTAGTAAGCAACAAAAAGTTGTTGCCTTTTTATGAATAGAATTAGGGAAATTAATAGTGTGTTACTTTGTGCATGCAGCCACTGTTCTTTCTTTGTGTGTGTTATCTACTATAGTATAGGCTTGTATTTTATAATACTTGCTTGTAAAATGTAGCCGATGTTGATAGTTGAGACCATCAAACAACTAGATATATGTGATCGATGTAACATAAGAACAATTGCAGAAATGGCCAAATGAAAATAATAAAAAAGCACAATTTTAATCTAATTTGAGTATCTTTGTAGGATAGATCTCAATAGAAAATTGTAGATGCTAGTGTTCTTTCTATGTGTATGTTAATCACTACCAAATTTATTTATGTATAATGAACAAACTTCTTTAAGTATTCATTGGATAACATTTTATAACACTTGCTTGTAATTAAAGTGTATTCCTAATCCGATGTAACATAGGAACTACTACAAAAATGGTTTGTAATCCTTTCCAATCCAAATTGGACTAAATTAAGCACCAGTTGAACCCAAAATGAGGCTGGAAATTTAATTTATTCAATTCAAGTGAGGAACAGCAACTCAACCACCAGCTATTGTATATTTGTATTAAGTATTAAGGACACAATTAATAAGAATTTGATGAATAAATCCAACACTAAGAACAAAGTTAAGACCCTCCATATTTAAGAATAAATATTTTGATTGAATTAAAAAAAAAAAAAAAAACTTAATCACTAGACAACCTTGTTAAACCTTCAACCAATAATATAAAAAAGAAAAGGCTTGCAATGAAAATAAATTGAATTGTTGATCTATGCAAGTTTCCTTATACATTCATTAAATATAGGTTTATTAATTAATTTTAGGGTTGCTACCACCGAATGTGAACAAACTGAATTGTCCTAAAGAAAATGATGAATGTGCTCTAGAAATGGTGTAATGTGGAGCCTGAAAATAAATTGACTCGTAGACCAATTTGTCGTTTGTCATTTGGCATAATAGAAATTGGGACCCAATTGGTCCAATGCCACGAGGATTGAATTTTGAAAAAGTGAGTGTGGATTCGAGAAACCCTAATTCTCATTTCACAATGGCCAAAATTTTCTACAAGCTAACAACTTTCGAGGATTTGATTGTGATTGGGATTGGGATTGATGTGGGCTGGGTGCTGTGCATTTCTCTGCCTTTTTCTTCTTCTTATTATCAATGAAACTACTTTGTTGTTTCCATGTGATGTGGTGCACTTTTCTTCTTTGCCTTTGCCCCACGAACACGTTTGAATGAAACAATCAGTCACTTCCTTTTCACCCAGTTGTTATTATATTCCTTACTATTTATGATTTGTGTTCTACCCCTTTAGGGTATGCATGATATATGGACCGATATAGGCACACCATTAATTTGTCCCTCTCAAAATATAAGAAAATTGTTAAGAATTTTAAGATAAACTTCAAATGTATGGATGTAATACAATCACTGATTAATTCTGGTTTTACCCCACCATTGAGTAAGTAGGCAACGTTTAGTTTTGTAGGCATATGGCCATTGATCTTTCAGCAAAGTTGATATTGATAGAAGGATTTAAGAAGAAAAAGGAAAAAAAAAAGATTGATGTTTGAGCAAATGACCATCACAAAGAAAGAGACAAGAGTGGTCCAATCACTTGCATATACATATAGAGCTTAAGCTTAACGAATTGAGTGCAAATGGGATCTTTTTGGCTAATTGAATTGTTGTCTCATTAAGACTATTAGACAAATCTTTTTTTAAACCCTAATCATATATGATTAATAATGATAGAATTTGCAAAGCTCTAAACTTATTATTAGAAAAAAAAAAATATTGTGACGTATACGTATTTATTCGTATAAATTAATGTGATAGTCTTATATTATTGTTGTTTATGTTATAGTTTAAATTATATATAATATATGATAATAATATAACATAATTATATAAAATTATATAAAAGATTGTAATTTTAATGTTATTATTAAGCAAATATCGTGTTTAACAACAAAGGAAATGATTTTAAGAATAAGTTGCTCGGCAAGAAGAAGTTGGCTGGTACATTTTTCCAAACCTTATCACCAAAGTTTGTGGTTGCTGGAAATTATGAAGATAATGGATTCCTTTCCATCTGTCCAAGCTACATTGAAAAACGTGTGAAAAGTTTTCTCATTAAATTTCTAAGAAAATAGCCACCATATATTTTACACTAATGGAAGAAGCAGAAGTTTCCTGTTTTACGGTAATTAAGGAGTCACAGGAACTAGCAGTTTTTCTAAAGAAACTAACATCAAACCCATTGTTTTCTACAGGAAAATTATTCCAAAAGTAAAACATCAAAAATCAAACTCCAAAACATCACTAAAGTCGACAGATTCCACCACAATTCCTGCTCCCATGTCCAAACTGTGAGCAGTATTAGCTGTACATGATGATGAATTAACCCCAGAAATCACATCTCCATAATCAGATGACAAAACTGTCAAGTGTCCAGTCGATTCAAATGGAGTCAGTTGATCAGATGACAGCAGATAATCAGAAGATGATGATTGGTTGTAAGTCATATCACATGGTAATTGATAATGATGATGATGATCATCTCTCGATTCCTGTTTTATTGATTCAAATGTTGAGACAAATGGATGGGAATCTTCGTCTGTGATGTGGGAATTACCAAAACTGATCATTGGACACTGATCCAGGATAAGTTGAGAAGCTTTTACCAAATTTTTGCATGTGTGATTGCCATAATATATTGTTCTATACACTGGAGGATCTTCTTCAATTCGTTGAACTTGTTTTGTTGCCTGGCAGCCTTGATCGGGCTTGTGTGTGCACCTGAAGTAATTCCTGCAGCAATTTCCCACAAAATGAAAACATTAATATCTGTTTTCTATTATCATTATTACAGTTTGTGAAGAAAAACATGTTCTTTCAGCTTTCATTTTTTTTTTTAAATATAGAAAATACCTTGGATATTTTGCTTTGAGAATCACTTTCTGGCCATATTTTCTCCATGCATGGCCATCATCTATCAGTGTAGAACTGAGTTGTGTTCTAGTCTCTGCACACTTTCTGTAAGAAAATTGAAAATAATACTTGGTTTAAACAAACAAACTAATCAAAGAATAAACAAATTCCAGTTACCAGGTAAGGGGTATGATTGTAACTATGTTCTCACTACCAAATTATAAACTTAATTCTTTTCCTCTTGAACTTACTGAGTTACCCTTTACTTTTTATCAATGATTGAATCATAGAAAAAACATAAAAGACTAATAATAATAGTATTATTATTATTATTATTGTAATATTTACCTTCTCTTGTAGCTTCCTCTCCGATCTTTAATCGTGGAACTCTTGCTACTTTCGCCGGAATCCTCAGACTTCCGGTAAGCAGCATCCCTAGAACTCAATTGGGGATGAGCCGGAACTTGAGAAACCTCATCGGAATCACCATTTTTCAGTATTGAAAGTGAAGCAGTGAATGAATTCAACATGTTTACCACAAGATCTTGGTGGTCGATAAACACTTCTGACCCACCGTTTTCTGCGGATTTGTGAATGAGATTCCTGAGCCGGAGTGCGAATTGGCTGCCTTTGACAAGCTCTTCGATTGCTTGCCTTCGAACTGAGGATAAATTCTCCTGCCAGGAAGAAGAAGAATCCATTGAAATTGTTGTGGGTTCAGTCAGAGTGATGATGAGAAGAGGGACGAAGTATATATTGAGAGAAACATAACATATTGCAAATTATTACAGGAAACTTGCCAGGAAAATTCCTCAACTTTAGGTACTACTAATCCCACGCGCGTCTGACTTCACTTGGAATATTTTTCGGATTTTTCTAACAAAATATGATTGGTGGCGTAGTGCGTTGCATGTTACTTTGATAAAAGCGCGTGTGCCAGGTTTTGCGTGACGACGGGTGCATGATGTAAAACGCATACGTCACGCTCTTTAGTCGGAGAGCGTGGACGGCCCAGTCACCACCTATTTAGATAATAACATCTGGGTCCTTTATTTCATATGTTCGTAAAGAAGGAAATAAATTTTACATATATAACAAAAAGGTCCATAAATCCTATGGAAAATATCATAAATATAATTAAATATTTTCTTTTTTCTTTTTTGATTTTTTTACCACAAACATATTAGTTAAGAGTTTTAGCAGGAGTTTATATGATCATATTGTAACATAACTGAAATATTTGCATCAAAACTGGACAGTTTTTACTCTCAATTTGGGACAAGGATTCATTTGTCATAAATTAAAAGATTATTATATTTTTTCATAAAAATGTAAAAAGATAAGGAAAGCGCATATTACTATTCTTTTTATCATCATTATTATTGCATATAAAATTTTCCAAATTGTTTGTCTTATATTAAAGCTTCGTAGAAGACTGCAACTGGATTTATGGAAAGACGATAATAACCCTGGTGGGCTAGTGTTAAAATTGAAGTTCAGTTCTTAGTTGTAGACGGGTACGGGAGCAAAATGAGGGGGTATTTTGGAAAAGAACAAAACGACAACAGATTAGTAGTTAACTCAGTCATGTGGGGTTACACACATTACTTCTTCCCAAGTGAAGTCCTTTCCTTGTTTTACGATCTAGTTAACTGACTTTAGTTTATTTTACTCCAGCTTTTGGATAAACATCCTTCCAATGTATATATCTGTGTATGACTATAAAGAGATTTTACCATATTATTCAAATGTGATAGCTGTATTTTAACTAAGATTTGGACATGACATGATATGACATGACAGCTATCCAATTGGTGCCAGGCTATAAATGTTTGTTCATCAACAATTAAATGGTCGGTCCAATGAATGTCCTTATCGACTGCAGAAATAAATGCTCAAGATTTATTGCATGCAGAACACAAAAACAAACAAACAATCAAAACCTACCTAGCCCCAAAAGAGGCAGGATTATAGCGCATGCAACTACCCTTTTTAACTTTATGCTTTTCAGTTGTATTATTCTTCGACACAAGTTGAGCCATGCAACAAGAATATATGAAACGATGTAACACGACTCACAAGAGAGATGATAATAACTCTTTTTGAGTGTTAAGTTTATAACACAAGAGAGATCAGAAATGTGAGATTTGCTTAAGGAATAAATGAGATTGCTTCCTTCTCATATTCAACTGTTAAAAAAAAGTGCCAACCCTGATCTTTACACAAAAACTATTATATACTACAATTATATTTTTCTCTCTACTTCACTTTTTCCATCTCAATCTCCGGACTGCCCACATCAGGCTTATAACATCGCGATCTAATTCTGACAGTCATCCTATTATTTCACTTCCAACGAATTCCAAACACAAAAGAATCAACAAATATGTTCAAGATGACTCGCCTGGCATTTTTCCGATCATTTTGCCTTCCCACTTGAATCATCCAACTGCACTGAACCACTCTTCTTGGCTTTGACCAGCCCACATGTACTTCCTACCGTCAAACTGGTAATCCTGCCCTGTTGTCAGTGATGGTCATTGTTTTTACAAAAAATTACTGGTGCGAAATCAGCAGTGTAGCTCATCTGAGAAATGAGAACCAAATAACATCAAGTGGTTCAGTAAAAGAAGTGATCCAATTTGACAAATTTCTTGTCAGATATCAGAAACCTTTTCTTCAGTGTGAATGCAGCATGACAACTATTTTGCCCCTCATTTAGAATAAAACAGTCATTGATTAGAATGGTCATATGCAGAACTTTAGAAGCCTGAATTATACATAGAAAAGTAACAATAATTTAGTGTGAATGCAGTATGACAACTATTTTGCCCCTCATTTAGAATACACTTCTGAATTTAGTGTAGTTCAGCAACAAAAAAAAATTACTTCTGAATTAACAAGATATGCTCCTATTAGCATTTCAACTGACTTTATAAAATAAGTATGCACAAGGAAATTAAAACAAGCACTTACCATAAAAATTTAGAGCTGCATGCCGGAAGAAAGTCGTGTGATGGATAGACTCATGGAAAGCCATATCAAGATGGGTTCAAGAACAACAGGGTAGAGCAAATGCTAACTGGAATCTTGATTTGGTTATGGCCCCAAATCGTCATACCGTTTTCTTAGTACCTCAGCTTCTCTGGCTATCTGGATATCTGAAGGCCAAAAACATTGATGCACAACTTTCAAAAGAAAACGAGGGAGTAATGCAACAATTATTATAAGCGAAATGGTGAGCCAATAGGCAGGTGACTTCACCACGTGGTAGAATGTCCTGCCAAAACCAAAAAGTATGCTTGCTTAATCATACAAAACTGGAATGAGATAGGCAATGAATTGTGTGCCACTAAAAGTCAACAAAACTAACCAGTAATTGGGAAATGCAGGAAAAGAATCAATAACCACCATGCAGGCATACGTAATAATTATCGATCCCCATATGGCAAAATGAGTAACATATACCCAACGTTGAATGTCCATTGCCAAGTGTATGTTGACTAGGATAACCACAGCTATGGTCCACAAACTGCCCAAGCTCCATATATCAATTGTGCTCTCCTGGTAGGTATATAAAGGTATGTAAAAAAGAACAAGACTCTGCCACAGCACATCGCACATTGTGATCCAGAAGAGCTGCATATTGTATGCCTCTTGTCTATGCCCCGCACCATAAAGTTTTGGGTACTGCATTAGTGTCCTATGGCTTAAGTCCTTGTCAAGAATACCAACAATAATAGTGGGGACAGATGTATATATAAGAGAATAAAATACGCTACTCCAATCTGTTAATGCAGAAGTTGCTGAAAAACCAGTGAATAATATGTACCTACAAAATTAAGTAAAATCATGTTACTATGAAACCCACAAATTCATAAAGTGCAGCATCATGATAATGATGTAAAGAAAACAGAAGTGCACTTTTTGGAGAAATAAATCTATAATACTGAAATTCCACCTACATTTGTGATTCACAATGCATGACACCAAAGGCCAAGTTAGATCATAAAAAAAAAAAACAAAAAAAATTCGGTCACATCCCTAGAGCAATTAGATGAAAGGCCAAAAGTAGCAAGACAATACATAAACCAGATTCCAATTTTTTTTTTTTTTAATAATAATAATAATAAGGAGAAGAACCAGTAAATCAGATTCCACTTCACATGAACTTATTCAAAGACTGTTCAACTTATACTGCTTCATTTGTTGCTGAACTACAGATGAAAGCAAGTGCTCGTAATTTGTACGGTTTCATTGTTAAAATTCTCAAGTTAGTAAGAAAATGCCTAAATATAAAAAAATATCTCCCACCAAAGACAATGACCAAACATCTAATACGCATTAGAATACATAAGATTTAGATATCTCATATAAAAGGAAAATAATGCATACCAGAATAGCATCAATACAAAAACAGCATTACGATAGAAGTTGTATAGGATTAAATATCCAATACGCTGATAATTCCAGTGTCCATGCACCAGAAGTAATCTTTTCAGAAACTGAAACTGTCCCATTGCAAAGTCTGATGCCATCACTGCTTGACGCCCTTCCTGACCACATATCCCAACACCAACATCCGCCATTTGGATCATTGAAACATCATTGGCCCCTATCAAAATGTCATTGGTCAGAAAAAAAGCAAAAACAACAGCTTCCCAAGCTAGAAATTTTGTATGTGCACTGAATTGCATTTGCACTTTGTGAATATTTTGGTAAAATTGAAACATGAAAATAATACTTGATTCATGTCCAAGCACTGAATTATTACAAGGTTGCCAGATCAAAGAAACCCAAGCTGAAGCTCATCCCCCTCCTCAACAGCAAAGGAATTATCAGAAGGACAACTCACCATCACCTATAGCCAGTGTCATATCATCAGTGCGGCTCTTGATTAGATCAACAATTCCAGCCTTCTGCAACGGTGCAACACGACAGCATAGCACAACCCGACACGAAGTTGCAAGGTCAAAAAGCTGTAGAAAGAAAAGAATTATCAAGTAAATATTAAGTAAGTGTTAAACAGCTTCATAGAACATGAAAGCTAATTCAACTGCATTATTAGGTAGAAAAGAAGTCAATGTAAACAACATTTTAGTGCAGTAGCAACTACAGAGGAAAAAAAAGAGGATTCATACATCTGACTCCAAATCCTTTTCCAGAATGTACACCAAACTGTTCCCATCAATTATGAGTGCTAGTGATGTATTCATTGCTCCTTCCTTCATAGCATGCCCTTCTGAGGCAATGGGAGACTTTATATCATTAGATATCTCAAGATGGTCATTTTCAGCATTCTTTTTCAACTTTAAGTTTTGTTTTTTTCTATTTGATGATTTCACACCATATCTGGCTTTTGCATCAGCCAAAAGACTTTTGCATTCCTCCTCTGAATTGCCATTTATAATTATTTGCTGCATATCTGAGGTCAGAAGTTTGCAAGAGAGAGCAATTGAAATTGCCGTGTCCTGTTTATCTCCAGTCAGAACCCAGACCTTAATTCCTGCTTGCCGGAAGGCCTCAATGGCTTCTGGTACACCATCTTGTAGCTTGTCCTCAATTCCAGTAGCCCCGAGTAAAGTTAAGTTGCATTCGATAAGAGCTGCTGTCTGACGAAGTTTTGAAGCTCTGTCAACTAAAGAGGTGCTTGCATCTTCATACCTGCATTGCCACCGCTCAAGTTCTGCATCTGTAAGATTTCGTGAAGCAACCACAAGTGTGCGTAGGCCCTTGGATGAATATTCAGTAAGATGGCTCTGAGTTATATGACTTATAATATCATTCCTCTCAGAATCTTTAGCTAATATGCTGAACATTGAACTATCAGCTCCTTTCACCAACACCTTCACTGCATTGTCAGGGAATCTGATAACCACAGACATTCTTTTGCGCACACTATCAAACTCATGCAACCCCAAAACATCCAACCTACATTGAACATAATAGATTAGCATAGGAAGCTTCCAGTTCTACAATGCAATAAATTAATCTCACCACTGCTGGCAATAAGATTCAACTATTAAACCTGAGAAAAGAGAAAAAACAAAGAGTGAGAAACTGTCTACCTCAGACTTTCACCATTGATGTCAATCACAATATGCCCAGATGTGCGCTCAAAGAGAGTATATCCATAAGCAGAGGCAGCAGAAACTAGTGCTTGCTCATCAGGAGATTCACCCTGGTAATCAATGGCTTCCACAGTTTCAAGTAATCCACAACTGGAAGATCTACAGGGAGTAGGAATTGGGATCACAGTATTACATGCAGCCAGTGTAAGGAAAAACTCATGTGTGGCAATCCTTTCATCTCCAATCAAGTCTTTGGTCAACAACTCCACAAGTTTAGAGTCAACACCAATTTCAGATTTAAGTTTAAACCTCCTTTTACCCGCAGCTGTTGCGGCAAAACATCAAATCAGAGGGTATTTACTGAGTGAACAATTTGCAGCAAGATCACCATTCATAGGTACAATACTCACATTTGCATTACATAGCTCCTTTGCATGTCAAAATATAGCATTAAATACTAACATATTGAAGCAACTTTCTTATATAATCATCAAATTCTATAAGCTCACTGATAGAAAACCCGCAAATTGAAGATCACAAAAGATGACTTGTATCGATAGAAAATTGCTTTTATATTTGTTTATCTCCATATTTTCTCCTGCCATATCGCATAAGCTGCCTTGTGGACGATAGTGCAGATATACTAAAGGCACTAAAATACATCATAAGGATGACGATAATATTTTTGCTTCTCAATGAATAAATGTAATTAAGAGACAAGGAGAGTCTCTGACAAGATGTTGCTTCCACAAAAAGCTGTAGAGTATCAAATACCAAGCAGGCATCTAATTTTGAAAGGAAACTATACACAATTATAAGCTAAGGCAAAGCATAAGATCTTTACAATTTTTTAGGGATAATAGCCCATTTCTTGCTAACCAGGGATGGCCCAAAATTGTAAATTCAACTATGCAAGGGCTCCAAATAACTAGTTTGCTTCCTGATACATTAAAAGTTTCTAAATTCCAGCAAATCATATTGGTCTTTCAAGAGACATACAGTGCCCAAGCCATTGAAAGGTTCTAGCCAATGAACGCTAATAAAAAGATAAAACAGTGATCAGTCAGTTAACAGTAACTATAAGAACCCAACTCTGGCCTTGATAAATAAAAGCATATGATGCGATAGAAGTGAGCATTAATTAAATCAAGAACACAATAAAATGACCTCTATCATAGAAAAAGCAAATCGAATGATAAAATGAATACTTTGTCATACCTGCAGAGCCCTGTTCAGCCAGAAGCAAGGAGCTCCCATAATCCTTCCCACAGACACTAGCTTTTTGAAATTCCATTTTGTTCTCTGTAAGTGTCCCGGTTTTGTCTGAAAATACATAGCGAATTTGACCCAAATCCTCATTTATATTCAAAGTTCGGCACTGAAACCTCGTGCCGGAGCTGCTGTCATACATATGCCTGTCTTCAATCATGAAATATGACTGTCCCAAACGAACCAATTCCATGGTAATGTACAGAGATATAGGTATCATTATCTGGAAAACTATAATAGAGCTCAAAAAAGAGAAAAAAGTCTCCATAGGAATCCCATAATATTTGTATTTTTTCCGGTTATCCTTCCCATTCGTGAAGTATAACTTTCTGTAATAAGGCAAGGCATCAAGCCGGTCCTTGTAGCGTAGAAGCCACAGCCCCATCCCAAGGCCCACAACCAAACACATCACAAGAAGAAAAATAGATAACCACAGGGTTTCTCTGTTCATGTAAATTTCCAGTTTGCTTCGCTTGGATGGAGATGCTGCACTATTTAGCATTGCTTTTGTTTCCTGTCCAGCGTACACCACAACACCAATTAGCCAATCAGTATTCTTCGGCTGACAACCGCGCAAAACAATGTTAGATTGGCTTAGGGGAAATATTTGGCCATTGAACTCCATATTGGCCGTGAACTCATAAATGTTCCTATTGGGTTGCTCACATCTGATAAGCCCGGATACTAAAGAACCTTCAAGCACTGTAGAAGCGGTTTCCTGCCTAGCATACCTCGTCTTCAAGTTCGACTCACCATCCAAATTCATTGTCTGAATGTAACCAATTCCACTAGGATCACTAGTCCCCAACAATACAATGTCACATGGAATTGTCTCATCAGCACAGATCTTCACAACCTCACCGGCTCGAATATTTTTCCACTTTTTCAACTGAAATTGATCACAGTGAAGTACAAGAGCCTCACGGTTGTTCTCATTCTGGTCTGATCTGTGCCTTCGCCAATCTTCGTATCCATCTTTAATAGCAGTGACACAAAGCACAAACAGGAGGGGAAAAAGAGAGACCGTTCTCCCAAAGACTGCAAGAGGGGGAAGCTGGTTGAGAGCAGCAATAGCCAGGAAATATAAATAAGCTACCCGATGGAATTGAATGAAAAGATTCTTAGGGAAGAAGGTTATAAGGGTGTACTTGCTAGTTCGGATCTCATTCCCAGTGAACTCATACTTGTCATTTGTTTTCATAGGATCATTAATGTAAATTAATCTGGGATTCTCTTCAAACTGCATGCTTCTGTGACAAATCCTTTGTGACTTATCCACCTCCTTTTCCTGCACTAGAGATGAAGCTCTAGAGATTTCAAAGGCTGCGGAAGTTTTATTGCCATTCCCCAGCTCCATTGAAACCAAGTGTCTCGTCTTCTTCTCAGGGCATGCCAGTGAGAACTCCTTATGCAAATGAAGGTCCGCAGAATGGAACTCCTCCGTAGCAGTTCTGTTTTTGTTGTTACTGTTGATGTCTTCCTCCTTCAAGTCAAAATTGCTAAGACTGTCCTCAAAATTGGAAGAAGAATCTGATGATGACGACAACAACGGCCGCAGCCCAGAACTCATAAATAATTCTCCAATGTCCACATTGAAGAATTCTATTGACAATTTTCCCCACTAACCCACGATAAGCAGCGATTCATTCCCCGTTCTTAGCCTTCCCCGGCCAAACCAAACAAACCAGAGAACTCTGAGATTCCTGGGTCACAAATTGACAATTCTGCATGCAAGAAAACCCCATTTTTCTTCATCAATCAATTCATAATCTTTTCCACTTAATCAAAATCGTACAATGCAACTTCGTGTCTTATGAATATGTTTCCCAATTGCAGAGGATTGTTTGTAAGATCAAACGAGGTCCACCTTGAAACCACAATGTCTCACAGAAAACAGATTAAAAACTGCAGTTCTAATCGCAAATAAGAGGGAAAAAAATTAATCTTTTGACAGGCTGTAGAATTGAATTCAATGATGACAAATCCCTGATCAGATCCAGCATAAAAACAACAGTCTACGGATCCACCCCCCTCGTATGTGCCAAAACTAAAAACACACAAGACAAACAACACAAAAGCAACAGCAATTAAAACGTATCTGAAAATGCCAGACCTGAATAATAACCCTAATTCAATCAACGCGTTAATTTCCCCTCACAAAACATCACTAATGACGCTCTTTCGAACGAGTAAATAGAGAGAGGGAAAAAAAGAAGAAGAAAAGCAATAAGGCTTATCGTCTCGGGATTAGAAAAAGAAAAGGTGATGATCACACGGCTTTGAATGCACTGAAAACGAAATCATGGAAAAATGGCAGAAGAGAAACAGAGACGGATCAGACGGAGAGAAATCAGATCTCAGCCTTCAGTTATTATTATTATTATTATTTTAACCTAGGGTTTGATGAAACGAGAATTGAAACGTCGTAGCAATGGAAGAAAGAAGACCCCAAAGAGAACGAGGAGAAGAACGGGGTTTGCACATACACCGAAATAGTCGGAGACAGAAAGAGAACGATGACTGGCATTGAGTGGTTTGCCTCAATTCTTGCCTTTGTCCTGTCACTGCTACGCTACCTGGCTCACTCACTATTTACACATTTAAATTATATTTATTAATTAAAAATTATTTATTATCTTAAAATTAATTATAATAAAATTAATCAACTTAAACTTATTTAATTAGTTATTAATTAACATTAATTTACTTAAATAATAAGAAAAGAAAAATCAATAAATGGGAAAATACCTCCCTGAGCATTGAAAATCGACGAATTCCTTACTTCACATTTCCGTGTCTCGTCTTCGTCGTCAGATATTCAATTTCGAGATTATCCTCGACGTAAGGCGCCAGTACGAAGGGAAACAACCACATCAATGGCAGTTTCCCGACGGAACAGTATCCTCAATTAGCCTGTCAAATTCGCCAGGTCGCTTTCGCCTTTACGCTGTTCAATCTCTGAAGTCTCGAAAATGTCCCTGTATGTCATACGCAGTACAAATGCAGAACTCCTTGAATCGTACACGTCGATGGGATGGGATCTGTAGAAGATCATAGGTGGATCTGATCGTGCGGTTGAGATTGAATTGGAGGTACAAACAGAAATTGTAACAGTACTTGATTACCTTTTCTTTTGTAAGTTGCAGAGTTTGCCGAGTTCTTACTCAAAGTAGAGCAGACAGAGTCTGCGTGGTAAGTGTTACAAATCTTATTAGGATGTAGAGATGCCACGTGTCCATTTCTCCGTTTGCTTTCAAAGGTAAAAATAGTCTTTATTAAAGATAAAATAATTATATATTTAAAAAATTCACAAAATAATCACATTTAAAATAATTATATTTTAAATGATTAATCTTAAATTATTTTTATTAAACAAATTAATTTAATAAAATTTAAATAATTTTATCTTCGTTATTTAATTTAAAAATAATAAAATAAGTTTGTGTCATTCGTACTAGTGTTACAAGACCTATGCTAGTATCCATTGCACCGTGCCACATGATCTAATATTATATTTTTTATATTATTTTTTATTAATATTTTAAATTTATAATTTTATATAAATTTTATTACAATAAATTTTAATATATATAATATAAAAATATAAATTTAATACAACATTATATTAAATACATTATTGTGTTAAATTTTATGGTAAAATTAAATAAAAATAATTATATATTTGTATTTAATTTTAAATGAAATTTTTTTAAAATTTTATTTTATTTAAATATATCGACTAAGTTGTGAGTATAAAGTTAAAAAATAAATAATTTTAATAATTAAAAATGAATTGTATTAAGTATTTAATAAATATATATATATGGAAGGATCAATTAAACCCGAAAGCCCAACATTCACATCACCTGAAAGGCCCAAGTCCAAGCCCATATAAATAAAAACTATATATGTAGCAATCATCCAGGCAGCGTTACTGTTTCTATTCCAAACCATTCATCCGCACAGGTTTCGCAAAATCAGCAGCTTTCACTACCTTCTCGAAAAGACATTATCAAACCCTACCTCGCTTCGACGTTGCTTCTTCTAGTTTACGTGGTCAACAACTTCTGATTATCGCTCTGGTAATTTTATTCTTCTTTAATCTACATTAGATCTATAAGATTTTCATAGCTTTCTTGCTTACCTGCTGTTCTTTTGTTTTTTTTGGTGCGATTAGGTCTAGGTTTGGGGATTCGCGATGGAGATGGAGTTGGTGGAGTTGTTCGAAGCGGCGAAGAAAGCGGCGGACGCGGCGGCGGTTGATGGAGTATCGACTAGTGGACCCGAGGTGTCGCGATGCATCGATGCCTTGAAGCAGCTCAAGACTTTTCCCGTTACGTATGATATGCTCGTCGCCACTCAGGTATTGTTAGAATTTTTTTTTTATGTTTTTATGCTGTTCGATTACGGGAATTGATAATCATGAGGAAAACATTGATTTTTGTTCAGTTATGCTGATGTTGTTGAGGTTGTTAGGTACCGTAGATTAGGGTAATTTGATTTAATTTGAATATAGTGTCATAACTGGTTGATTAGGTCGTATAATTTCTGATTATGGTTGTTGGTTTTGTGTTCACTGTAAAATAAAGTTAGAAAGTGTTGTTTTTGACGGAAGTAAGGAATAAATTCTTTTCTTCTTAGCTATTTCATTCCTTTTATCTAGAATTTGAGCTGGAAAATCTTTTGAAATTGATGTTTAAAGGGAGACCAGTAAATGGTGAAGGTTTCCAAGATGCTACTTTTTTGGGAGGTGCACATTGAGTAATACTATACTTTTCAGGTAACCATCCCAAGTGATGTGATATTAATAAATTGGATGGTGGGTGGGTGTAAATTGTAAAAATTTATGCCACATCACTTGGGATGTGTAGTATTACTCTTAATTTTTGTATTGTTGGTCTATGAAATCAGTTGTTTGTGTTGTGTAATTGTCATGGTTCACGTGCACACCTGTATTCCATGCACATTGATTATTTTAGAGATAATTTGTGGTGGCATTCTTGTTTACATGCATATATTACTACTGTCTTCAAAATATTTACAATTTTATTTTGACATAAGGACGGCCTGTATAGGAATTCAATTGATCCTCAAACTTTTACTTATAAGCCACCAAGTCCATAGTTTTAAATTATCAATTATGGTTTAAGGCAATATTTTTGAAGATGATGACAGTGACATTAAAAAAGTTTTTATCTTAACAATGATTTTAGATATGATGTCCCATACATGGTTGGACTTTCAGTTGGTTTTTGGTTGTTATTTTGGTGGTTTTTATTCTTTTTTTTTTTTAAAAAAAAAACCAAGTAATCTTTAGACTTCAAAATTAAAATGTAAGGGTTCACATTGTGCAGACTCGTGAATTTGACCTTTGTGTGGGCATGTATGCATAATTCAGTGTAACTTAACTTTTATACCATATTTCAGGTTGGGAAGAGGCTTCGGCCTCTCACGAAACATCCAAAGAAGAATATACAACTTGTGGCCTCTAACTTGCTTGAGATTTGGAAGAAAATAGTCATTGAAGAGACAACCAAAAATAAGAACAATGGCGACAGTCATAATAAATTGTTGGTGAAAACTGAGGCTGTGAAGCCTGATGTTGTCAAGGTTGAGAAAGTTCAGAAGACAAGTGTGGTAAAGGTTGAAAAGGTCTCAACTGCAGAAACTGTCAAGGTTGAGAAAACTGGGAGTTTTTCAAGGTTGGAAACTGTCAAGGTAGAAAAAAGGGAAGCCAATGGGGATTCTGTCATGGCTGAAAAGATAGGTGGAAGAGGGCCTGTCAAGGTTGAAAAGATAATTAAGGAGGAGAAACAAGCTTCTTGTGTTAAAAAACCATCACAGGCTCCGATTGCAACCCCAAAGCTAGCTTCATTGATCAAATGTAATGATTCTTTGCGTGACAAAATCCGGGAACTTCTTGTGGAGGCCTTGTCCAAAGTTGCTGGTGAGTGTGATGAGGAAAATATTCATGAAGTTAATGCATGTGACCCAATCCGTATAGCTGTCTCTGTGGAATCTGTAATGTTTGAAAAGTTGGGGCGCTCCAATGGCGCGCAGAAACTCAAGTACAGGTCTATTATGTTTAACATAAAAGACCCCAAGAACCCAGATTTTAGGAGAAGGGTTCTTCTTGAAGAGATCAAACCTGAGAGGATTGTCACCATGAGTCCAGAAGAAATGGCAAGTGATGCAAGGCAACGAGAGATTGAGCAAATTAAAGAAAAGGCCTTGTTCGACTGTGAACGAGGTATTGCAGCAAAGGCCACAACCGATCAATTTAAGTGCGGGCGGTGCCAGCAACGCAAATGCACTTATTATCAAATGCAGACTAGGAGTGCAGATGAACCTATGACCACCTATGTAACATGTGTGGCCTGCAACAACCATTGGAAGTTCTGCTAATCCAATGGCCTAGTATATCTGCAGTTCACCTGAGCCAGATGCAGAGATACGCAGTGGATTATTAGGAAACTTCATTCTTCTCTGTAACAACTTATCAATTGAGTCTATCTTCTTTAATGGTCTAGAAGATAACCCTTTGATTCATATTTGTTTGCTTTAGGTATAATCTGTTTTTAGGCGTAACTTGTTATTTGTGAGGTGTTCTGATTTTAATCCCATGCGAAAAATCTGAACAAAGTCCGAAGCATCTCAAATTTTAGTACCTCCCTCTCTGGCAGAGCAGTTTTTTAGTAATCTTTTCGGCTTTTTGTCTTTATGTTAGGTTGTAGAATTAATGTGTTTCATCTGAAACACTTGAAGTTTGTGTTGCAGACCTCAAGCTTTGTGACCTGGTAGTGGTGCACTGTGTGCTTCTTTAATTGTTGTGGGTGAGGAGAGTCCATGGTATTTATTTGTACTGGATAATAATTAGAGAGAATATATTCTTCTTAGAACTTCTTGGATGGTTTTTCATTATATTTTTGAGCTATTTTCTACTTATTGCCTCAGTAACAGTGTTTATTATACAAATTGGCTCGACTCTTATGGTAGGATTGAAATTGAGTTGCTGTGGTTTCAAAATTATAACCGTAAGATGCACGCTGAAATTATTAGATGTTAAATATAATATTGTGCGACAAAATCAGTATTCGATTTTGTTTTTCATCTCAGTCTACCGGGAAAGCTGGAAGCAAAACTGTAGCAGATTCAATGGTGGATTCATGAATTCTAAATAAGAAGTGGATTTATAAATCGTAAGTTGAGACAGTTAAAGAGTTGGATAACTTTGAAAAAGAGAAAGTGGATGGTGGGACAGCAAGTCAAAGAAGAGCGCAAGCAATTTGAAAATTCAACAACAATTATAATGAGAGATTATACCAATGGGATGCAGAAAAAGAAATCCTAAAGCCAAAAAAAGAAAACTCTGGAAGAGAAGTGTAATATGTAGAACATCATTTTTCTTTGTGTGTAACAATTTCTGAAGAACTTGAGCATGGACTCTGCAATATGTTCTCACCCACTGATTCCTCCTCATCTGAAGCATTCATCAACTCCTGGAAGTAAGGAAAACACAGCTTCCTTCAGTCAATTTAAAAATATATTTATACAAAATTTTATAGAATTTGGAAGAAAATTTACCTGGGAATTTGTTGCTTCACTAATCTTCTTTCCCAGTTCCTTCTCTCTCAGGGATCTTATGGATGAAACCCTCTGATGTATTCAAAGAATCTATAACACCCCTCAAAAAAGAAAAAAAAAAGAAAAAAAAAAAGAGAAGACAGAATAAATCTTACCATACAATAAGATTTGAGTTCCTTCAATCTGTACAATCTATCAACCTCAATCTCCAGCATCTTTTGAACGTCTCCTCTATGTTGAAGCTCCTTCGTCTGAATATCCAGCATAATCTCTCTTTCATTCAACATCTTCTCCGTTCTCTCTTTGTCCAATCTCAATCTCTCGAGCTTCTTTCTTATGGCACTGAGCTCGTCTGCCAGCGACGCATCCAAAGATTCAATATTTGTGACGGGATGATTCAGATTCTGGTTTTGATTCTCCTTGTTGAGATCTCCAACTGCAGGGTTCTGATTCTGATTCTTGTCGGTCCGTTCTTGCTTTCCCTTGGGCTTCGGAGTGATCTTTACATTGATGGGAGTCGCCGGAGAGTTTATTGGCTGGAGAGGCTTCCGCCTTGATCTGGGTCTGCGTTTCTGATCTTCGGCTGTTGTTGTCATATTTTTATTTTCCGAAGTTTCTGAGTTTTTTCGAAAGAGATGAGAAAGAATAATGTCAGGGAAGTGATATGACAGAGGTTTTTAAATTTGGTTGGAGGTAAGTGCTAACGGCTACATTTTAATTGAACTTAATAATACAGATAGTCAAATAGGTCCTGGCCTTTGTTGAGATAACAAAAAGTATCAAATTGGTCCTGGCTTATTCCTCTTTATCAAATAGGTGCTGGCCTTTATTGAGATAACCAAAAGGTTTAATGTTATGAAACATGAAAACCCAGTCCCAAATTTTTATCTGAAACTAGTCTTGTTTGGATGGAATATCTCCTGATGGTACTATTTCTATTGGGAACAATAAAAATCAAAGGCTGACAAATAAAAAGATGATACAAACCATATACACAATTTGGTTGATTCTGATCAAAATGGTAGTTCTATTCAGTAGTTCAACATGTACAACACCAGAGTTAATGAAAATAATACATGACAACCCTAGGAAGGCCTCAAAACAGACAGAAGTTTCGTAATAGTCTTTTGCTCTAGAACAATATAATGTTGGGAAAAGAGGCGTAAGAATTGAGGGGGTGAGAAGTATATATTTACTAGTAAAAGAAAGAGTTGAATGAGAGAAGCATATAGGCATGGTGATCCTTGGGATCATAAGTAATCCATTGGAAGCTCCAAATCATCCTCTGTTTCTCTCATCTCTCGACGGGACTTCTTGCTTCTGAAACTTCTCTTTATGCTTTGACTTCGATCAGATCTACCAGACCTTTCAAAGTCAGAATATTCTCCAAGTTCATCTACTGAACTTCCTGCATTCTGGTTGTCCCAGAGGCCCTGGTACGAGCATGTAAAAGTTTTCATTAGTGGCATGCAGGATAAAATGTTCCATCACCTGGGATCAATATCTAATGAAAATATATTTCTTCTTAAGCCTTTGAAAATTACAACAATAAGTTTCTCTAACAATGAAGCCATTTGGGAAACTCTGAGAACCAGATGGCTGAGGTTGTCTAACCAGGTATGAATAATGGAAGCACTCCAATCAAAAGCTAAGTTTATTTTCGCTGTAACCAGAAAACAAGAGGAAATACGCTGTAACCAGAACACAAGAGGAAATAGGATCTAGGAACATGCCTGGTTCACCCATATTAAGAAATGATTGTCTTTAACTAACACAAAATATAATGATTGAATCCAGTGGTCGGAACAATCATCAGCACACAATTATAAATTGGTAAAAAAAAAACTTCTATAAGCTGATAGGCATATAAGCACATAATCCTCGTTTGCCAAAGGTTTGGGGTTGTGGTGTCAAACTGTGTGCGTAAATGCATCACATATAAGCACACAGCTTCCATTGAGCTTTACTTCACTCAAGGCAAGGAAAACATTTGACCACAATGTTCGGTTGTGGCAAAATAATCTTAATCAGCAAACCTCATAAAAATTAATATATCTTACCACTAGCAAAACATTAATTATAAAAAAAAAAAAGTGAACAAAAAGTCTGACTACCAACTTCATCATGAACCAAAGGTACCTTTGTTAGTCTTTGAATGCGTGAGGCAGCAGCTTCATGAACAACTACCGTGTCAGATACAACTTCGAGGACATCCTCTACAAGCAAAGCATAAGTGCTCACCTGGTATTATGACAAGCAAATTGCATTTTGAGCTTTTTGTATAGGAACTCTTTTAAGAAGAGACATCAATAATGCATAAATTGAATGATTGTGATCATGCGAGCATAATTTATGTAGGCATTTGCTGAAAGAGAGAGGATTGGATTTCCTACCAAACTTGATGGTATAATGGAAATCCCAAATGAATCAAGCTCAAGTGATTCAACAGCTCCCGAATTAATGTTGAAAGTGTATCCCCGCACCTAGAATTAGAAGATGCATATGATAAGAAAAATTGGGCCTAAATATGATGTATAGCAGGTTTGGTGACTGAAATTCTGATTCACCTTCCCAATGTTCCGCCGACCTGGAGTTAGAACTCTGTATCCTACCTAAGAAACATCACAGGTTAAATACAATGAACAAAAGAATTTAACCAACAAAAGACAAGCAAAGAGGAAAATATTGCAAGCTGGGCTGGACAAGTAAACAAAAATACATACCAAGGTGTCAAGTCCAACCATTTTAATATTATTCTCCATCACATTCTCATCCTCAACAAGCACAACATCACCAACCTGTAAAAGATAAGAAATTGATTAATATGTTGAAGACACCGATGAATGAGCTGCATATATGTATAAGGAAACAAAGCTCAAGAATATGGCATAACCCTTCCCATAAAATAAGTGGTATGAAAAGGTATGGCCAAAGGCAACTAATTCCAGAGCAGTGCCAGAAGAGTATCAATGGCTGAATAAGATGAACCCTGGACCATAAACAAACCGAAAAGCAAAACATAAACCGAGCCAAAGTGTGACTGCTTATCATATTTGAGACAAATTAAACATAAACTAAATTGTAAAAGGAGTAAAAATTCGTCGAACATGTAAAGGAACTAGGTCAACATCACATCTAAATCAGACTACTCTTCTGAGTGGCAAGTTACAAAACCATTAAAATAAATTGGGAAAATATATGAAAATAATAACACTGAAACAGCAGATTTTCACACTTTCAGCAGTGAAACAATTCTCAATCTTTGCTAACTATAGCATGCACTAAAAAGAAAAAAGAACGGAGAGATAAAATAGAATACCTGTCTAACATCCTCAAGAAGAAACCTTTCTGATTCACCAGCAAGCAAGTTTGGCCTCACTTCAACTAACAATACCACCCACTAAATAAAAACAAAAAACAAGAATGAGTTTTACAGAAAACTGACAAGGGCACTTACATTATCAAGTTCTCTATTTGGTCAACAAATACACTTACGGAGGTAGTGTCAACCCATAGTTGGGAAATGAAACCCAAAGAAAGAGCAGTTTGAATACTTATAGTTTGCTTTGCTAACAAATTTGATCTTCTCGTCACTTGTTTTCCTCTCCTCGATCTCACTTTTTCTGATAAATCAACACCAAAATCATCTTTTTTACTCTTCTCTTCCTTCAATTCAACAATTACTCTTCCACTTTTCTCTGTAGAATTCACATCAACCTTTCCTTTGAATCCCAATTCACCAAACAAATCTTGATTTTCACTGTCCCTTTTAGTTGGTTTAAAACTGCACATAGCAAACTGTAACTTGCTATTTCTAAAATTTGCACTGGTTGGTCTCCATTTATCATCTGAGAAAGTTCTAATCCTGGTTACAGGGACAGAAGTGGATAAAGGGAGTGAGCTTATGCACTCACACATTCTGAAAACCCTAACTTCCAATCCCATGTCACCGGAAATTTAACGGAAATTTTGTTAAGGAGCAATCAGATAATATGAATGAGAGCAGTGCTAGGGGCAGATGCTGTAGTACAAGTGTACAGCAATCAATTAACCCTTAATTAGTTTAAGGGCTAATAACAACCAAACCCCTATTTTATATATTTTCATAAAATAAAGTCATAATTTATCTGTTTATTTCAAATAAGTCATCTCTAACCCACATAAGATGACACAATTACTCTTCTATTATTGAAATTTAATGTCAAAATATGGTCGGTTTAGTATAACTTCTTTTATAAAATTTTTTGAACTAGATATTGTACTATTATAATTTTTAATCTAAATAATTATTAATTATTTAATTATCAAATTCGTATTTAAAAAAATGTAATTATTTTAATAGATAAAAATTTTAAAATTATATTATGAATAAAATAAAGTATTTTAAAAATCTTACTCCTCAAAACTCAAAATTTGGGTTTCTCCCATTACAAGTAAAATAATATTTTTAATCCTTCATAAACTCTTTTCCAATCATAACTAAATGATATACGTTGACTGATTTTTCGTTGTCAGATGTTAACAAATAAAATTTTTTTTCTCGAATTTTTGGTATCTTATTTCTTGTAAAACAAACAATAATAAAAAAAGTCGGTGTGTGGTTGATGATAATTAGCTGATGCTTAAGTTAGGAATGAGTTTGCTAAACTAAATGACACCAAAAATGAAAAATAATATTTAAAAGGAAAGAGTTAGAAAATGAGTTGAGAAAATTATATTTAGAAATAATTTGACAGCATAACAACCGGATAATTTCTCTTATCCCTTCATGTGAACTAATTTTGTAATTTTATAATCACTGTCAATTGTGAACAATTACTTAAGAAGTCAGCAGTTGAACAGTTATAATAAACTTGCGTGTCCACTAAAGTAATAGGCAATTATATGAATGATGAAGTGTTCTCATATTTTTGATATCTACATATACTCTCAAATCAATTGATATGTTTTTGAGTTTTTAGTAACTACAGTTACTAAAAAAATAGTGATATTATGGGTTCTAGCTTAGTAATGGGAACGAGTAAAAATAATACTTTATCTTCACATAGATTAATTATGAGAATAATAATATACAAAAATTTGAAAGTGAGTCTCTAATGATTAAAAAATATTTTTTGGCAATTTAGAAGTCAAGCACACTATAATTTAACACTAAAAAGATATTTCAGTAATTGAAATAAGGATTGGAAACCTATTCGATACGTTTGGATTAATTATATATTTATTTAAAAAATTATTTAAAAATAGGGCCCTGGTTGTTATTGTCTCGTTAATTTAATTTTAATTTTTTTATTGACATCATTATATCATACATTTGAAACCCTATATTACCCTTTTATTTCGACAGAAATACAATTATGCCCCTATCAATAATATCCCGATTATCCTTCCTATTATTATATTTCGTCTACAGAACTAAAAATCTTTTTTTGTTCCCCGTCGACGACTGTCCTAATTCTATCCGCCGGCTTGCACGACGGACCATCGACGGCATCACGCCCTGCCGCCTGATCCATCCTTCGTTGTCCGTGAGCATTATCTAATTGGATATGTATTTTTCTTTAGAAGCTAGTTGCTTGGTGATTTTTATTTGTACGATCTGATTGAAATTGCATGAATTAGGATGTATGACATGTCGGTGATTATTTTGAGGCAGTAATTAGTAATCTGTTTTTGTTTCATGCTTATATGAAGGCGATTAGTTTATGTCCATGCTGACATGTCGGTGCAATATATTTAAGAAGACAAATTAGGGTTTTATGGTTCTTGATTTCTTGATATTCATGATGTTGTGTTTTAACCGACCAATAGGAAGTGTGTCTGAAAATCTAACATTTGGATCATTGATCTCCTCTGAGACATTGCTTGTGGTCTTTGATGTTGCTATTTTTGGGAAAGATATTGAAATTTCCCTTAAGTTATCTTAGAATATAAGTATAACTACTATGCTTATAATGTTTAAAATTCAAGTTCTTATAGCAGAGGGTTTGTTGTTTGATTTAGCCTGTAATTAGCTGTGTATGTGGTTGTTAACAACCATGTATTGAGTCTGTGTTTTTGTTGGTTTTTATGTGCAGGTGTGGACTACCAAAGTTTTATTTGGTGGTTTGACTGTTTATAAATGGCTTCACTGAAAGAAATATTACCTCCTGTAAAGTCCAACAACCCTAAGTTTTATGGCCATGCAAGTGACCCGTGGTTTAAGAATCTTGTTAGTTCATCTGAGGCGGAACGATCCATTGAGGTCAAACACAAACCTGTGCCTCCTTACTTGAAGCGTCAAGGTTTTATTCCTCGAAAAATTGAGGATTTTGGTGATGGGGGTGCTTTTCCGGAGATTCATATAGCTCAGTACCCTCTGGACATGGGTAGAAATAGATCAGCCAAGCATGGGTCAAAGATTCTACCGGTGAGTGTTGATGGTAATGGGAATGTGGCCTATGATGCTATTGTGAAGCAAAATGAGAATGCCAGGAAGATTGTTTACTCGCAACATAAAGATCTTATCCCAAAGTTTTTGAAGAATGATGAAGAGAAGGAAGATAGTGATGAGGAGATGCAGAGAGAGATTGAGGAAACTACTCAGGAAACAAAAGCTGCTCTTGAAAAGATTGTTAATGTGAAATTGAGTGCAGCTCAGCCCAAGAATGTACCTCAGCAGTCATCGGATTCAAAGTATATCAAGTATAAGTCATCACAGCAATCAGCAGCTTTTAATTCTGGTGCTAAGGAGAGAATCATTAGAATGGTGGAGATGCCTGTGGACCCACTTGAGCCACCAAAGTTCAAGCACAAGCGTGTTCCAAAGGCTTCTGGTTCTCCACCTGTACCAGTCATGCATTCCCCGCCTAGGCCTGTGACTGTGAAAGATCAACAGGATTGGAAAATCCCACCTTGTATATCAAATTGGAAAAACCCGAAAGGTTACACAATTCCCCTCGATAAGCGTCTTGCAGCAGATGGAAGAGGTCTTCAAGAGGTTCAGATCAATGACAACTTTGCGAAGCTCTCAGAGGCTCTTTATGTTGCTGAGCAGAAGGCTAGGGAAGCTGTTGCAATGAGATCGAAAGTACAGAAGGAAATGCTCATGAAGGAGAAGGAAAGGAAAGAACAGGAACTGCGGGCTTTAGCTCAGAAAGCACGTTCCGAGAGAACTGGTGCAGCACCCCCTGCTTCTGTTCCAATCCCATCTGAGAAGAGTGCTATGGATACTTCTGATATAAGAGGAGATTATGAGCATGTGAGAGAGAAAGAGAGGGATATGCCTAAGGAAACAAGAGGGGAAAGGGAAGAGCGATTACAGAGAGAGAAAATTCGTGAGGAGAGACGTCGAGAGAGGGAAAGGGAGAGAAGGTTGGAGGCCAAGGATGCTGCAATGGGAAAGAAGAGTAAGATTACCAGAGACAGAGATCGTGATATTAGTGAGAAAGTTGCTCTTGGCATGGCGTCTACTGGGACAGCCAGAGGGGGTGAGGTTATGTATGACCAAAGGCTGTTTAACCAGGAGAAAGGGATGGATTCTGGTTTTGCCACTGACGACCAGTACAATGTGTATGACAAGGGCTTGTTTACTGCTCAGCCCACACTTTCAACACTGTACAGGCCCAAGAAAGATGGTGATGCTGACATTTATGGAGGGAATGCAGATGAACAGTTGGACAAGATTATGAAGACTGATCGCTTTAAACCTGATAAGGGATTTGCAGGTAGTTCTGAGAGGTCTGGTCCAAGAGACAGACCAGTTGAGTTTGAGAAGGAGGTTGAAGAGGCTGATCCATTCGGTCTTGATCAGTTCTTGACGGAGGTCAAGAAGGGGAAGAAAACAATGGAAAAAGTTGGTTCTGGAGGGACAATGAGAGCAAGTGCTGGATCTTCACTGCGAGATGATTATGGAGGTTCTAGCAGAACTCGCATAGGATTCGAAAGGGGGCGTTAAATGTCCCTCTGTCAAGTGTTCTGTACTTTATTTTCATGTGGGAAACTTTAATTTTCTTACAAGTTGAACATAAGGCCTTTTCCCCCTTTTTTGTATTTAGTGCTTTATTCCACGACTACGGTACTATTTCTGAACACAACAATGGATATAGTGTTCTTATGAATTACCATTTATTGTGATTTCGTCCTTTTTATTTATTTATTTTTTTGAATTTTATGATAGCAATTATAATGATTAAAACAACAGTATTTCAGGAGGAAATGTTAAGCACTTAATGATAAAAGCCACGGAAGAAGGCAAAGTTGGGATTTTTATCAGCTTCTTGTAAACTTGGAGACGAAATGTTCTGTTCTTTATCCACACATCTTATGAAATGGATAAGTATAACCTTGCCAAGTGGCACAAAACCTGCCTCTGCTGACGCTTCTTCAGAAAATAGATCAAACACTCCGCTTTAGCTCCTCCTTGGTAGTACCAGACTACCAGCATGGCTTCTCTGTTTTCTCCAACAACGATTACACTTAAACAGAACCCTAAAGCAATTTGCTTTTGTCCTTTGAAACCCACTATTCAAAGCAATTTCTGTTCTTTATCAAACCGTTTCAGAAGTAATCCAGGAAGGTGCAATGCGTATTTTGGCAACATCCCAGATAATCTTCTAGACCAATCATTGTCTCAATTCCTTGCTTTTCAGTCTAGTTTTGTGCAATTTCAGAGAGTTACAGGCGATATTGGACATGCAGAGGTGGGGGTTTCTGGTTTTTGGCGGGCTAATTTGGATATACTTGACTGCAAGGCCAGGCGTTCTTATAGGCGCCATTGATGAATACCTTCTAGCTCCTATGCAATTGGGTTTTGACAGTTTGATAGGAAGGCGAAGCTTGAAGAGGACTGATTTTGTAATAGGAGATAAATTAGGAGAAGGTTCTTTCGGTGTTGTTTATTCTGGAGCAATTGTTCCGAAAAAATGTAGCGGTTGAAGAAAGAGGATTGAAAAGAGGAAGAGGGAAATCATTAGAGTTGGATAGCAGATTGAACGAAAAAGTCATTCTCAAGAAGGTAGGTAAATAATTCTATGATTGATCACCATAAAAAGGTACCTTTTCTAGATTGGGTATTTTCATGTACTATATATATATATATATGTATGTATGTATGTATTATAATAGACTTATTAGAAATTTATAGGTGCGGATGTCCGCACTTTTAACTTTATAAAATACAGATATGGTGCAAATCTGCTTTAGTTTGTATCAAATTGACATTTGATTTGTACCAAATTCCCATTTTGAAAATGCAGATGTCCACGGAGAGAAGGACTAATAGACTGATATCTAAATTAGATGAATTTTGATTTATACTGGTGAGAATATGCAGGTGAAAATTGGAGTTCAGGGAGCTGAAGAATGTGGTGATTATGAGGAATGGTTTAATTATAGGCTATCAAGAGCTGCTCCTGAAACATGCGCTGAGTTCCTTGGAAGTTTTGTTGCTGATAAACAAACACAGTTTACAAAAGGTGGCAAATGGCTTGGTTGGAAATTTGAGGCATTCATGTGGAAATTTGAGAAGCATTTTGAATACCAATTTGATATTTCATTCTATATTCAACTTACCTTGATTGGTTATAAGTGTATTGCGTTTGCATGATCACAAGATATTCGTACTTGAGTCCCTTGATTAAATGACCTTTGTTTGTTAAACTCTTGCAGATAGTTCACAGTTCTGAATTCATGTTTCCTTCACTACTTGTAGGGATGTCCATGTAACAGGGAGAATGAAGTCTCGCTGATTACATGAAAGATCGCATTTTCCCTTTTAATTTAGAGTCTTACATGTTTGGTCTCGTCCTAGACGGTGCAGCTTCTACAAAACGGAGTGCACTGATCATCAAACAAATACTGCGCCAGATTATAACTTCACTTAAGAAAATCCATGACACAGGCATTGTTCACCGGGATGTAAAGCCAGCCAACTTAGTTGTAACAAAGAGGGGACAGATCAAGCTCAAAGATTTTGGGGCAGCAACAGATCTTCAGATAGGCAAAAATTATGTACCCAACCGTACTCTGCTTGATCCTGATTATTGTCCTCCTGAACTATATGTACTTCCGGAGGAAACACCAAGTCCTCCTCCAGAACCAGTTGCTGCTTTTCTTTCTCCAATTCTGTGGCAGGTACTTAAATTTTGACCTTTTGTCTGTACATTGAATGAGAATTGAATTGGCTAAATTTCAATTTTTGTACTAATCCAGTGAATGCAATGCCTGTAAAATATTGTTGCAGCTCAACAGTCCCGATTTGTTTGATATGTACTCTGCTGGGATTATACTCTTGCAAATGGCAATACCAACATTAAGGTCTTCTGCAGGCTTAAAGAATTTCAATTCAGAAATTAAGACAGCAAATTATGACTTGAATAAATGGAAAGAGTACATGCGGTTAAGGCCAGATTTCACCATTCATGATCTTGACTCGGGTAGAGGTTGGGATCTAGCCACAAAGCTTATTTCAGAGAGAGGTTTCCTCAGAAGAGGGCGTCTATCAGCTTATGCTGCTTTGAGGCATCCTTATTTCTTGTTTGGTAGTGACCAGGCAGCTGCAGTTCGTTCAAAGTTAAGCTTATCCAAGTAATGGACTCTTAGAAGATGTAAGTGGGTGGTTCTAATACATCCTCGGCATTTTTGGTACTATTTTCAGCTTATTTTGGTAGGTTACAGAGCAAAGCAAGTTTCTGCTGTTCTAAACCTTATTAGTTAAGCTGAGTGAATATATAGCTTAAACACTTAAATTATGAGATAATACAGTCATTTATACTTTTTTCGACTAGGGACAGAAGGAAGGAAGAGAGTGGCCAATGCGAATGACACGTTCGCCAATTTAGTAGATGATCAAGGAATGTATCAACATATTTCTGCAGAAATACTTGCAATCTAATGGCTCTTTCATGCCAACACAAGAGTTGACAATTGTGTTTAATATTTTTTGGTAACTGAATATATCAAAGTTCAAGCTATTTTCCCTTGTGATCAACATTCTTATTTATTGCAGTTTCAATTAATCTTTCCTCTTCTCTAAACCTTGTAAATTTGCATTACGTGTTTCATTAGCACAGCAAGTGCCAAATGCTCTTTCAAAGACAAGGCTATGATAAAACTGAAGAAGTATACACGAAACATTGGATTGCAATCACCCATCAGAATGTTGATCTGTATCACTGTGTTTATGAGATTTCTGTAATTAGCATCAGCCATCAGAATGTTGTCCTTTGTTTTCTTTTCCATTTTTTACGGAAACATGTACCATTATTCTCTTTAATTAATTATTGAGTTACATACAAATTCTTCAAGAAGTCTGAACAAACTTCCAAATTTTACCTTGGAGGATTCATTCTGTATACTTTGACAAAGATCTTAGAAACAGCTATAATTGATGCAACTGCACCCAAGACAGCAATCCCTTGCTCAGCAAGTGCACAGCAGCCGGTATAGGTATAACTGCATAGTGCTGCTGGTTTTGGTCCCGATAAAATTACAGCAGAGAGTGGGTAGCCTCCTCCTATCCCAAAACCAGGCCAAAATCTGAAGAACACAGACCATGTCAGCATACAATTCCAAATGTATCCAAGCAATAAGCATTTCATAAAAGCGCATACAGTGAAAATAGTGATGCCATGTATCTTCCTTCTTCTAAGCCTTTCCTAGAGCCGCCTAAGATAAAGCCAAATATTTGTGGCTTTATCAGTACAAGCTGAAAACATGGTTCAATGACAGACGATACAGAGAGCTATAATCTTGTATGGTTATAAATCATTCTAAAGCTTTGGGAGTTGCTGCATGACTGCGTATATTCTTGTTATTAACAATTAGATTTGGCATAGTGGTTAACGCCAAGAATTCTGACCAGGATCACTCTCACCCGATTGTAAATATAGCTATATGATAAATTTGTTGTCGCAAGCCCGGTGACAAGATTTGAGTCTTATGTTTGGAACTGTTATGCTTGTACTTAACTTTGCAAGCAAACATTTATAACTTTGAGAGCAAACATTTAAAGTCGGTGTTAAGGATTACTCATTTTTACACTTATATTTAATATCTAGTAATTTTATCCCACAACAATAACTTTAAAACCACACTTAAATTCTAGACATGCTATAATTTCATAAAGTTTCCTTCTTCCAAGTATTGACAAAAAGGTTTTCATGGCAGGGAAAGGCATGGTCAAGATTGGTTTTCTTCACCACTCTCGTGGCCAAAAACAGTGTGAGCAAATGGCAAAGCTTTTATATAATGAAATTGGGAGAGTGAGGATAATGAAAACCAAATCTATTTCTTGTCACTAATGACCGAATTTGGCAGAGTTTTAGCGACTAAAGAATAAAGCCAGCAAATGGAAGCGAATCAAAATGGTTAATACTGTATCTTGGAGTTAGCTGAAAAAGAAAGAAGTTTTGGCAGTATCTTGTAAATTATCATGTGATTGGCAACTTTTTACTGCTTAAAACTCTTTGCTTCACAGGTCTGACATTGATCACGGAGAAAATCCAGTACACTAAAGAGGTTGCATTCTATACAATTTCACAACTACTATAGTTGCAGCAATTATACCAGATATGGTAATCCCTTGCTGCACAAATGCACAGCCGATGTAGAAAAGGCCGCGAATCCTTGGTGGTTTGGGTCCCATTAGGGTTGCAGAGAAGAATGCATAATCTTTTCCAATAATATTTGCAACCCAATATCCGAAGAACATGGACCATATAATCACACAATTCCAAATGTATTTATGGGAAAAATATGTTGCCAATGCACAAAAAATGACGAGAGAAGCCGTAAAGCTTTCTTCTTTCTAACCATTCTAAGAGCAGCACGACATAAAGCTGAAAATTAGTGAGTTTATCAGTACAAGCTGAAAACACGGCTCGAATTCCAGCAGTAAGCATAGCCAGAAGGATATTATCTCTTCAATGCAGGTGGTGATAGAGGGCAAACTAGTTTGAACTTGTGTACTAAAATGGTTAGTCTTACATGGCTATAAATCAGTCTAAAGCCCTGATGGTTACTGCATGACGGAGAAATATATTCTTGTTACAAACGGTTAAATTTAGTAAAGATACTGACAACAGTACTGACAGGGAGTGAACTCTGTGACTCATGGATAATGTAAAAACCAAAGCGGGTAATAAGGCAATTCAAGTGGCAACAAATATAAACAACAAGAAGGCAAATGACAAATCCTTCCGTCTCTGCTTGTTTCAATGCATGAAAAGAAATCGATTCTCCTGCCGGCGAAAAAAATTATAATGAAAAAAGATACGTGCATACGTTTTCAAACCTTAAGCAATGGAAAAAAAGAAAACATGTTTGTTATGAAGGTATCCTGCACACTTTGAAGAAAATCTTTGTCATAATCACAACCGCAGCAACTGAACCCAAGATGTTAACAACTGCGTGAGCAAGTAGGCAGCGGCCAGGGAAAAGGCAGCACATGTTTGGTGGCCGCGTTCTCATGACTACTCCGTAGCTTGGGAAGCTACCCCCAATCACATACCAACGCCAGAGTCTGTAATAGGGCAACAACACCATCAAGCTGTCATAGACGTAATCATAAGACAAATATGTTGCTATTGCAAAACCGGTGATGAGAGTGATCCCATAAAGCTTCCTTTTTTCCAAGCCTTTCTGTAAGCCACCCAAGGAAGAAGAAAAATTTTGAGAGCTTTATGAATTTCATGACAGCGTTGGGCATGGACACGAAAGTGAAATTATTCACTCAGTGATTAGTAATTTAACATCTGAAGCTTTTGGCAGTTAGCAGCAGAACAGCCAAAAATATGTCTTGTTACTACGGTTGAAGTTGACCAAGAGTTTTTATCTATTTGCTGACTTGAATCGCAAACGGCAGGGTAGAATTGTTTTACATCAATACGTAAACTTTTGAAAATTCTGAGCAGTAAATCCAGATATCCAATCCAAGCCAGATCCTGAACATGAAGATCCACATTCTCACACGATTCCGAATGTAGCCATATGATAAACATGCTATTGCACCCCCGGTGACAAGACTGATTCCATAGAACTTCCTTCTTCCAAGTCTTGAGAAGAAGGTTTGCATGATCGGGAAAAGCATAGTAATGACGGTGACTGTGGGCAAATGGCAATGCTGATATAGTATGGAATTGGGGGAGTGAGGATAATGACAGCCAAATCTATTTTCTTGCTACTAACAACAGAATTTGAAAACTTTAGCACTAAAGATTAAAAAGAGAAAATGGAAAACCAAACCAGGAAAAGAGTTATAGCACCTATATTTCATTTCTCAATGCCCTTGTTTTTTACATACATGACAATATTCATATTTTTGTAGGTGCGACTAGGTACATATTCTTATATAGTAGATTTCTCTTCTGCTGTGTTGCATTTTTTATATATACAATTTTACAGATCATCGTGATAAAGGAATTCCTCCAAAGGATTTTTCTTCTTGCAACCCCACTTACATTTTGTAGAACATACGGAGTTGAAGATTGCAATTCTTGTGGAATGAAGGGAAATGATTTTTGAAGTTGAAGGAGATTTTGAAAGAACAATTGCATACCCATCATCCATGTAGTCAGTACCATCAGGGAAGAGCTGCCAAATAAGACTCCCACCCCCACTTCCTCCTTCCTTTGTCGAGTTCAAGAGAGTTTTGTATACCGTGCTGATAAGTGTGTCTCGAAATGATGAATTATAGCCAGGGTCTTTTGTAGACACGCCAAACTCAGAAAACACAACAGGCATTCTGAGATATTTCTCAGCATCCTCTATGTGTGCTTCCATCCATGATTTGGTGAATTGGAGATGGGTATCAGAAATCGTTTGCGAAATCCTTCATCAATAAATTTAATTGTTTTAACAGAAGTTGTAAACATATCAATATGATAATGCACAAAGGAAATCACGTTGCATTTTGATAATAAAATTCCCTGTGCAGTAAATAATTACCAAGAGTCTGCATAAATATGAACAGAAGCAAAGTCAACACCAAGAGTCTGATGATTTCTTATAAAGTCAGTTCCCACTTGTGTAGCATATGAATTCGGGTTGAATTGAGCCCTATCAGGAGCCGAAGGACCATAAAATCCTTCCAATCCAATCTCTACCAAGTGCTTTGCATCAATGGTCTTCGCGTAGACTGCCATTTCTTGTATCCATGACTAGAAAAGAAAGACATTCAACTACCTTCAGAATACGAAAAATTAACAGATTCATTTACTACAAACTACAAAAATAAGATATCTGGAGATTAATCTCTAAGAATTCCAAAATAGTATGCCACTAGTTTATTAAAAAAAAAAGTACCTGCAGAGTATCACCAGAAGGATCTGAGGTGCATCGAGGTTCGTTCATCAGCTCCCAAGCAAAAATTGTTGGGTCATTCTTGTAAGTAATGTTTGTGAAAGTATTGATTCTGTTGAGCACAGTCTACATTGCCAAAACATCGACAGATATAAACACACTTGGTTTTCAAACTGAAATATAAGAAATACTAATGTCTGGCAATTTTCATGGCAATTTACTGGCAATGTATTCAAGTTCAATATCTAGGTCAATTATAAAAGATTGTTACCTTGACATGGGCCTTGTAGTAGCTTCTAAGAGTTGGATGAGAGAAGAACTCGTCATCTGAAGTCAAATTAAGGCCAGCAGCTTTTCCCCACTTAGCATATTGCGCCTTGCCACCATATGCATCCCAGTTGTTGGTTAACGATAATATGAGCCTGATCTTATACTTCTTTGCTTCACTTATTACAAAATCCAGGGCCTGGAAATTGAAAAGAAAACTGGTCATGGCAATGATAAAGAGCATCTAAACCTTGTCTTACAAATCGAGAGTAGATTCGATAAATATGAACATAATTATTGTCCTCCTAACAAGAAGCAAGCACAAAGGAATGAACTTGCAACCATGAGAAATGATAAACAAGAGTACCTTGAAAACTTCTTCATCATAAACCGATGGAGACTTCTGAAGTGCTCGCCACTGGCCATCATTAAACGCCCAAGTCCTACAAACTGTTAGACCCACTGAAGAAGCTTGTTGGAACAGCTCAGTGACTTTTCCTCTTGTAGATTGATCAGCAGCAAATACCATCAGCCAGTAAGTATTAAAACCATTAACATAAAATGGGTGGCCATTAACTACAAATTGATTCCCTTGCTTCCCCACCATTTGCCAATCATCATCTTCCCTGACTTGCAAATCATAAACCCTAAAAGTATGAATAAATAAGCCAAAATTACTCAAATGCATAAACATTTTTCACAATATATATATAAAAACATGACAAATATGGAATGATCACTCCAGTAGGTTACCCATGACTTGAGCTGGAGACTGTTTCCTCCACTTTTGACTCGAAATCTTCAGTACAACTCAAGTTTTCAATCAAGATCATTAAAATGAGCAATGAGAAAAAGGACTTAGACCCAAGTTTTAACTTGTGATAATCCATGGTATTAAGTCACTAAGCCACATTTTTCATCTTCCTTGGACCACATATTTATATCTATACATTACATCTAAAGTTTTCTGGTTTCTAAGGAAACAAATTGTAATAAGCAAGAAGAGTGTCGAAGAGAAGATCAAACACACTACCTTTGAAGCGAAGAAACTCCGATTCTTTCCTCGGACATTATCTTCACTTTCTCTTACAGTTACAGATACATATAAATATAGATATAGAATTAGCAATAAAAGTTTGGTGTATTATTATTATGCACAGTACGACTGCAGAATGTCACTGCCAAGCAAAGTTACAATACACAGACACGAATTCATGGGACCCAAAAGAGGAAACCTTTGATTCTTTCCTCGGACTTTATCTTCACTTTCTCTTACAGATACAGATAAAGATAAATAAAGATATAGAATTAGCAATAAAAGTTTGTTTGTTTGTTTTATTTTTATTTTTGTATTTTTTTTTTTTGACAAAATAGCTTAAGTCCAAACTTATTTATAGTCTAAAATAAATAAATTTTAATTTTAATCAAAAAAATTAATTTTAGACTAAAATACTCTTTTATAATATTTGGTTTAAAACCTCTATTAAATATTAAGAATCTCAATATTTAATTAAAATTATCTATTAATTATTGAGAATCTTGATATTTAATTAAAACTATCTATCAAACTTCGAAAATCTTAATATTTGGTCAAGAATTTCTATTAATCGTCAAAAATTTAAATATTTAATAAAAATATATAAGTAAATATCGAAATTTTCGACGTTTAATAGATATTTTTTTTTATCAAACATTGAGATTCTCTATATTTAGGTAAAAATATTTACCAAATGTCAAAACAAGTAATACTAATATGAATATATTATTAATTATATAAATATTCAAATTGTATAACAAATTTGTAATATACTTAATTTATTCATGTGCATATTATAAAAAAATATATGGTCAATTTTTTATTTTAAAATATAACATGAATATAGTAATTATTTTTAATTGTATAATTGATAATGTCGACATGAAATTTTTTTTAAAATTTCATATTTTAATATGAAATTATTAATATTTAGTTAAGTATTTTTATTAAACGTCGAAAATCTTAAAATTTAATAAAAATTATAAACCAAATGTCGAGATAGAAATTATTGACCAAAAATCAAGATTCTCAACATTTAATAAATAATTTTAGTTAAATATCAAAATCTTTAATATTTGATAGAGATTCTGTACAAAACATTATACGGATGATATTTTATACAGATGATATTTTGATTTAAAAATTAATTTTTTAATTAAATTAAATTTTTATTTTTATCTTTAATTATAAATAAATTTGATCTTATAAAATAGACCATTTTACAAAATTTAAAAAAAAAAAAAAAAAAAAAAAACTCTAAAAGTTTGGTGCATTATTATTATGTACATTACAACTGCTGCAGAATGTCGCTGCCAAGCAAAGGTACAATAAACAGACACGAATTCATGGGACCCAAAAGAGGAAATTCTTCGTTTAGTTCAGATGTCAGGAATCACTGCCTTTTCTCGGGGAACATGTTTTAACCTGATTGGCCAGGAAAAAAGTAATAAACCCATTTGGAACTTACTTATTCCTTGGCTGAGAGAGATGAAGAAAGTAAAAATGGGACGAGAAGGAAACAGAGGAGGAGCAGAGTTGGAAGGTGATCGGTCTCGTTTCATGTCTGCTGTGATCGTTTTGAGTTCCTTTTTTCATCTCAGTTTTTCTTTTCAAGGAAAGGTTTAAGATTCATTAATCATGACAGAGTCATGGATGAACTACATTAATTCTGCTTGTTTCTCCAGATTATCACTATAATTTCTATTGAAATAGATGCATACAAATACAGCTGAGTGGATTATTTCCCACCAGGATTCAATACTCCTACAAT
>JAXCLQ010006847.1:0-47002 GCA_035584115.1 Cedrela odorata
AACCCTAGAGTTTTTAGCCTATCAATTTAATCACATTTATTTTATTTGCATTTAAATTTACTTTTAATTGTCCATCCTTGAAATTTCATTAGCCAAATAAAATCTGGGTTATGCCAAGTCTTGGGAATTAATTTACAACAATCCTCGTGGTACGATATTTATCTCATCACTCTATTACTTGTTCGACTCATACACTTGCGATTTTGCACAACACTAATTTATATGCCACTGGACCAATTCTCCCAATGATTAGAAAAGGTCCAATATATTTTGGATGGAGCTTCCCTCAGTTTTTTAATCGAATTACACCTTTTCAAGGAGATACCTTTAAAGATACCATATCACTTACATCAAATTCTAACGCTTTTCGTATATGATTAGCATATAATTTCTGCTTATCTTGTGCCATTGTCAATCTTTCATGAATGATTCAAATTTTCTCCATGGTGGTTTCTATTAATTCCACACTTTCTAACTTCCTTTCACCGACTTCATCCCAACACAATGATGTTCTGCATTTTCTACCATATAAAGTTTCGTAAGGAGCCATACCAATACTAGCTTGGTAACTGTTATTGTAAGCGAATTCAATCAAAGATATATACATGTCCCACCTACCTTGAAATTCCATAACACATGTCTACAACATATCTTCTAAAGTCTGAATGGCCCTCTCTGACTGACCATCAATCTGAGAATGAAATGCAGAACTGAAATTTAAGGTAATATCTATAGCTTTCTAAAATTTTGGTTAGAATCGAGAAGTGAAACAAGGATTTTTGTCTGACACTGTAGTGACAAGTACTGCATGTAATCTTTCGATCTCTGCTATATAAAATCTCGCCAGTTTCTTTAAGGAATACTTGATACGAATTGGTAAAAAATAAGCTGACTTAGTTAGACGATCTGATGATATTATCAGAGAAATTGATGATATCAAACCTTAATATGCATATGTTTTTGATAATGACTAAGTAAAATAAAAAGGTCCAAAATGTATTTTAAAATGATGTATGAATGTGATTGACATTATTTCTTAACAAATTTCTATCAAAGTGTATTAAAAAGTCTGCATGATTGATACTCAAAGACAAATAGATCGATATGTGAGTAAATAGATCGATATAAGAATAATAACAGATTGATACATAAAAAAAGATCGATATAAAAAAATGAGGATATCGATATGTGCTGAGACAGTAGCTTTAAATGAAATCACCAATGTAACCAGATCAATATATAGAGAAGAAAAGATCGATATATGGTCTTTATAAAGAGTTGCAAAATAATTATAAAGGTAACCAAATCAATACATGGAGAAAAAGAGATTGATACATGGTATTCACAAAGACTTGTAAAATAATTACAAAGGCAATCAGATTGATACATGGAGAAAAAGAGATCGATACATGGTCTTCACAAAGAGTAGCAAAATAATTATAAAGGCAACTAGATTGATACATGGAGAATAAGAGATCGATACATGGTCATCATAGAGAGTTGTAAAATAATTATAAAGGCAACTAGATCGATACATGGAGAAGAAGAGATCAATACATGGTCTTTATAGAGAGTTGCAAAGTAATTACGAGTAGACCAGATTGATATCCAACATCAAAAAATCGATATACTAAAACCTATAAATAACTCCAACACAAAACATATTGATACTCGGAGATAAAGAGATCAATATTCGAGACGCAAATTACATTGTTCACAAAAAGAGATTGATATATGGAATAAAGGATCGATACTCTCTCTGAATTTAAAGCTCAACAGTAACTTTTACAACATTAATAGCAAAAAGTAAATGTAGAAAATCAAGCTATTGGACAAGTGTTGCTTCACAAAAATGATGAATATAAATAGAAGATACATAGTAAAGTAAAGGAGCACGATCACTTGCAATCAATATCTACAGAAATCCTTGAACAACATTTTCAGATAAAAAATAGTGAACTTTCTCTCTCTACTGTAAATCTTTCAAATCTTGTGTGAGATAAAGATTTCTTGTGAAAGCATACTGTAAAAATCCAATATACATTTTTAATTTGGTATTGGGAAAATCTTCATCCGTACTAAAGAAGATCATTATGGTTACTTTTCACCCGCAGAAAAGAGTGTAAGGTTTCCCTTCACCTTAGAACGAGTGTACTGAGTTTCTCTTATCCTATTAAAATAAGGAGTTAGTTGAACTTCGGGTGGAAGTGATTTGCATCCGAGAGAGTGGATATACGCCAAAATTTGCTGAGCCACTATAAAACTGCGTTTTTATCTTTCTCTCTCTAACTACTATTTCATTGCTGCACTACATTGCATACGTCTTTAATTTCTAAATTTTAAAAACCTAATTCACCCTCTTATTGGGTATTGTCAACTTAGCCAACAAGTGGTATCAGAGCTTAACTCAGTAAAATATGATTAACAACCTTGACCAGTAGATCAAATGGCATCTAACAGTAACCTTACACAAATAGTTGAGGGACAATCTACAAATAGACCACCATTCTTTAATGAAACAAATTATACTTACTAGAAAAAGAGGATGCAAATCTTCTTATCAACATTAGATTTTGAGATCCTAAATGTAATAAAAGATTGGTACTTTTATCCACCCACAATTGAGGATGAAATCACTAGAGAGAGGAAACTAAAGCCAAAAAGGGAGTGGACTCCCGAAGAGAGAAATAGGTTCACCTTAAATGGAAAAACTATGAACATCCTTTATTGTGCCTTTGATAGAGCCGAATTCAATAAGATTTTAGGATTTGAAATGGCTAAATTAATTTGAGACATGTTAGAAGTCACACATGAAGGAATCAGTAGAGTTAAAGACTCTAAAATTAGTATGTTAATTCATGATTGCAACTGTTTAAAATAAAACCATATGAGAGCATAAAAGACATGTTTACTCATTTCACTAACATTACTAATGATTTAAAAGCTCTTGGTAGATTTTACTCAAATGCATATATTATGACAAAATTCTAAGAAGTCTACCTAGAAGATGAGAAGCTAAAGTTATAGCAATTAAGAAAGTAAAGGATTTAAGAACCTTACCTCTTGAGGAACTTCTCGGATCGCTTATGATGTACGAGCTTGAAGGAAGACGAAATGATGATGTGGATAAAGAAAATGGCAAAAGAAACATAGCACTAAAAAATACTAAAAAGGAAGATGAAAGTAAACAAGATTCCGATGAAGAAATTGGAAAAGAAGAGACTATCCAAGAAAGGATGGATTCAAGAAAAGTTTTGAAAAGGAAAAAGGAAAAGGAAGAGAGATCATTTGCTATGAATGCAAGAAATCGGGGCATACACGACCCAAATGTCCTTCTAGCGAAGAAAGCACCTTATCATTTGAAACCGAGCCAGCAAATTTCTGCCTCATGGGAAAACAAGAGGATGAGGTAATATCTCTTGATCAAAACTTTTCATATTATCATACATATTCAAATAGTGATGATGATCTATTAGATGACGACTTTGGTGCATTATATGAAGAACTTAGAAATGATTTTCAAGATTTATATGGCAAATATAAAGAAGCAAAAAAGAAGAATTTTATGGTATTAAAAGAAAATGACTTATTGAAACTAAAAGTTAAAGAACTAAAAATCAAGAATGAATCTAGCTTGCCTAAGAAACTTGATGTGTTAAAAGATGAAAATAAAGTCTTAAAAGGTAAGATAGTTTCTCTCAAAGAAATCTTAGCTAAATTTACACAAGGAAAAGAATTATTGGATAAGCTTTTAAATAGTTAAAGGTTAGTATTTGATAAAATTAGACTTGGATATAAACAAAGAATCAAATAAAAGTCTTATGCAAACTACTTTGTGAAAACTAAACAACAAATAACATTGTCCAATACTTGTCATTATTATAATAGGAAAAGTCATTATAGTAACAAATGTTTATATAAGAAAAATAAGTATAATGGATCTAAAATGATGTGGGTATCCAAGGAAACACAACTTAAGAATATTATGCATGCTAAAATGGTGAAGACTTTTAAAGGTAGAACTAATACTTATGAACCTAAAGTCACTGGGGTACCAAAATAAATTTACCATTTTTGTAAAAACTACATGTGAAGAGCAACAAGTATAAGAAGAAGCGGTTCCTTAATAGTGATTGCTCGAGACACATAACGAAAAATAAGAAGTTATTTCTCCATCTAAAGAAAGAAGAAAGAAAAGATGTGATCTTTGGAAATAATAGCCGAGGCAAGGTGAAAGGTATTAGTACCATTGACATCAACTCAATTTCAATTAAAGATGTTCTATATGTTAAAAGTCTTAAATATAATTCGCTTAGTATTAGCCAATTGTGTGATCATGGATATAAAATCATGTTTCTTATGAATGGTTGTGAAGTATTGGATGAGCATGAAAATATACTATTCTATGCACCTAGAATCAATGATGTATATGTCATAAAACTAGAAAATTTGAATGAAATGAATGATATATGTTTGCAAGCTCGTTGTGATAAATCTTAGATATGGCATAGAAGGCTAGGAGATTGTAATATGGACTTATTGCGAAAACTTACTAAACAAGGTTTATTAGGAGATATTCCCAATCTAAAATTTACAAAAGACAAAGTGTGTGGTCCTTGCCAATTAGGAAAACAAGTTAAAATATATTTTAAATCCAAAAACATAGTTTCTACAACTAGACCTTTATAACTTTTACATATAAACTTCTTTGGACTAAATAAGATAGCATAGTTAGAAGGAAAACTATATGCATACGTAATTGTGGATAATTATTCAAGATTTAAATGGGTTTTCTTCTTGGTAAATAAAAGTAATATATTTGAAACTTTTGATAAATTCTCAAGACAAATTGAAAATGAAATAGACTTCAAAATTATAAAGATTAGAAGTGATCAAGGTGAAAAATTTATAAACAAAGAATTTGAAAACCTTTGCCATGAGAATGGATATTCTCACAATTTTTCTGCACTTAGAACCCCATAATAAAATAAAGTTGTCGAAAGAAAGAATAGAACTCTTCAAGAAACGGGTAGAACCAAACTAAGTGAATATAACCTACCCGAATACTTTTGGGCTGAGGCTATTAACACCACATGTCATATAACTAATAGAGTTCTAATTAGAAAGATATTAAATAAAACTCTATATGAGTTAATTTTTCAAATAAAACCTAAAATCAAATACTTTAAAGTATTTGGATGTAATTGCTACATTCTTAATACTAAGGATAACCTAGGAAAATTTGAACCAAAGTTCGATCTAGAAAAATTTATAGGCTATTCATCCAAGAGCAAAACTTATAGAGTTTTCGACAAGAGAACTCAAGTCGTAGAAGAAAGTGTACACATAACCATTGACGAATACAATCCTGACTTAGCCAAAATAATTGCTAAAGAAAAAGAGAAAGAATTAGAATCAATTGAAAATTTGAAAAACATAAACTTAAATGATGAGTCTTTGAAAAATCAAAATGAAATTGTAGAAGAAGATCATGTTACTAAGAAACTCCCAAAAGCATGGAAATATAATTCTAGTCATCCAAAAGAACTAATAATAGGCGTTCCTTCACAAGGAGTCAAAACTAGAAGAAAGACAAGAGAAATTGATGAAAATCTAGATGAAGTTCAAAATATAGCCTTTGTGTCTCAAATAAAACCAAAGCAAGTTGAAGAAGCCTTAAATGATGAAAATTGGTTAATGGCTATGTAAAAAGAATTAAATCAATTTTAAAGAAATGAAGTTTGGACCTTAGTACCTAGACCATATGATTATCAAGCTATAGGTACCAAGTGGGTATTTAGAAACAAACTTGATGAGAATGACAACATCTCTCAAAACAAAGCTAGATTAGTAGCTCAAGGATATAATCAAGAAGAGAAAATAGAATATGATAAGACATATGCTTCCATAGCAAGATTAGAGGCCATTAAAGTGCTCTTAGCATTTGCATGCCATAAGAATTTCAAACTTTATCAAATGGATGTAAAAAATGCTTTTCTAAATGGTTTTATAAATAAAGAAATTTATGTAGAGCAAGCTCGTGGTTTTGAAAACTACAAAATTTCAAATCATGTCTTTAAACTCACTAAGACACTTTATGGTCTAAACAAACATTTAGAGTATGGTATGAAAGACTTAGTGAATTTTTCCTAAAACACAACTTCATAAGGGAGAGTGTTGATAATACACTTTTTATTAAAACCAAAGATGATGATATTCTATTAATGCAAATCTATGTTGATGATATCATTTTTGGAAGTACAAATGAGTCTTTGTGCATTGAGTTTTCAAATCTTATGAAAGATGAATTTAAAATGGCATGATGGGAGATTTAAATTTCTTTTTAAGACTTCAAATTAAACAAATAAATGATGGAATTTACATCTCTCAATCCAAGTATATCAAAGAACTTTTAAGAAAATTTGATATGATAGAGGGCAAATCCACTCAAACTTCTATAAGCACTTCCACTTGAATAGACAAAGATAGAAAGAAAAGAGTATAGTCAAAGGTTATATAGAGGCATGATAGGATCATTACTTTATTTAACCGCCTCTAGACCCAATATTCTCTATAGAGTGTGTGGATGTGCGAGATTTCAATCCAATCCTAAAAAGTCACATCATGTAACGGTAAAACAAATTTTTTGATATTTAAGAACAATACCCAATATATGATTATTTTATCCAAAGGATGGTGAGTTTAGTTTAAGAGGTTACTCCGATGCCGACTATAGAGGATGTAAAGTAAAAAGAAAAAGTACAAGTGGTACTTGCTACTTTCTTGGAAACGCCTTAGTATCATGGTTTAGCAAGAAGCAAAATACCGTTGCACTTTCCACTACTGAAGTTGAATACATATCCGTAAGTAGTTATTGTACAAAAATTTTATGGATTAAATACCATTTGCAAGATTATAGATTAGATTTTAGCAAAATCCCGATTCTGTGTGATAACACGAATGCCATAAATCTGACAAAAAATCCAATTCATCACTCTAAGACTAAGTACATAGAAATTCATCATCATTTCATTAGAGACCATGTTAATAAAAGAGATATTTACTTAGAGTATATAAATACAAATCTCAAATAGCTACATTTTCACGAAACCACTTGATAGAGATCATTTTTGTGCAATTAGAATAAAACTAGAAATAATGAAAATTGTTTGAACATTATTGAGTTTTTCCTGTCTATGTGTGTAACTAATAAAATTTAGTTACTAGAAAGAATCGAATCGATACATCTATCACAAAGTATCAATACAACTATAATGGATCGATATGCCATTGAAATCGTATTGATACCTTTATGTGTCACTATGTTAATATCGACACATTCTCTTAACATATCGATATTGGAAGTTATTTCCAGTAAGTATCGATATCCTTCCTTTCAGATAGATACTTGGCATCCAAACAATAAATAATCATGTGGATTTTGAAAATTTTGAAAGCTAAGTCATCAACCGCCAAAATTAAATGCTTATTAAATGCTAGACCCAAATTTGAATCTACTTTCATGTATCGATACACTTAACCCAATGTATTGATACTTTTACTTAAATGTCAGAATGTATCGATCCTTCTTTGAAAGGAGATTGATCTATTTCTTTAGATCTAGGAATAGATCAATACATTATTTAAATGTATTAATACTTTTACGTGATTTCACATTTAAATTACTCTCAGAATCCAAAAGTATCGATATATCTTTTCAGATTAAAAAAACCTCTCTTGTTCAAACCCTAGAAAATCCTTTCTTACTCAGATCACTCAATCCATTTTGAAAATGCCTAGAACTAAAAATCCAGAAGTGGGTCAACGGAAAAGGCAGAGGACAAACTCAGCATTGACCTCAAACCTTGATTTCCCAACTCAAGAGGCAGAGGATCGATACTTGCTCTCTTATCTCAACCGAAAAGTCTCTCCATGCCAGGTAATTGATTTTCCATTCTTGGAATCAATAAATTTTCCATATTTGTGTCATTTTGAAGAATTTTAATGGCTTGATTTTCTTCAACAAAGAGGAAACTGTTTTGACACTCTTATCAAAATATTTTACTCAAATTTGGACGCAAGGGATCCACACACTAGAAGAATGAAGATAACCGAATTTCAAACACTTATTCAAGGCCATACCTACACCATCAATGCAAAAATTATTTCTCGAGTCATCAACATTCTTGATGGTGGTCATTTCTATCCAACCAATCACTTTCAATCCCTTGAGGCCTATAAAATTATTTTCAAGAACCTAAACATGGTTGAAGTTGAATATAAATTAGTGCATCTCGGACTTTATGAGCGAATTATGCACCTCATCGTATCTCACAGCTTAAATGCACAATCAAGGAAATTTTTAGAGATGACACTTGAAGACATGTGGTGGATGCAGTCCATCATGGAAAAGAAACGGCCAGACTTAATTAGGTGGATGCTCTCAGTAATGATTCACACAACTACCTCCAAGGCCACGCACCTACACTATGGATATGTCGTATCCAACATCATCACGAATGGACCAACTCAAGTCTATAAGGATGCAGACACATTTGAGCCTTTAATTGTTGCAATGATTTCGGAGACGACGTTATGTCACATGCACTATGATCACAAAATAGATGGGACATGGACAATTCAAGCTCGCTACCGACATCTGCATCATCAGGATTAAGCTGCACATGCACCTCAGCAAGACAATGCCATTGAGATAAATCTTGAGGCACAAACTGAGTTGCTTGACACCGCCAGACCTCGCTCTCCTGCTCGCTCACCTCAGACAAAACCACCGACTCAATCCGCCTTCACATTTGCCATTCTGTCTATTTTGGAGAGCATGCAAGGTCAGCTGACCCGCATGGAGGAGAAAGTTAAGACAACGATATCCAACTTTGATGAGCGCCTTACCGACCTTGAAAGCATGGTAACCACTCAGATGCATAAAATTAAAGATCACCTAGCTTAGGACCGCAACGTAATAATTCAACTTGGGCGACTTGGAGCGGAATTCCATAATGATACCCATTGATTCATGCGTAGCTTGGCTAAAACATCTATTTCAGTACTTGCACCAACTTCTGCTTTCGCTTACCGTAAACCTTCCGCTTCTGCTTCTTGCTCTCAACTTCTTCCTACCGCACCCCAGCCTACCTATACCTTTGTACACCTAGATGTCAATAGTGATAACCCAGAACCTTTTGGATACCTTTGACCAATTTCTTCTTATTGTATGAACTTTTATGTGAAATGAAAAATTGGTATTGATTGTCATTGATATGCCTTGTATTTCTATGTTATGCGTGTGTTGATTATGTCTGAAATGAATTCCTTTAATATCATTGACCTTGTTCATCTTTTCCTCACTTATGAAGATGTATTTGTATGACTTTAGTTTATTTTCCTTCTTTAATTGTTGACAAAAAGGAGGAGAAAATATACATATTGAGCATGTACCAAAATGTTAAAGGATAAATGGGGAGAAAACAAATATCTAAAAGAAAAGTTAAACATCACATTAAGGGGGAGAACAATAAATTCACAATGAGATTATTTTTTTGTCATCATCCAAAAATGGAGAGATTGATGATATCATGAGAGAAATTGATGATATCAAACCTTAATATGCATCTGCTTTTGATAATGACTAAGTAAAATAAAAAAGGTCCAAAATGTATCTTAAAATCATGTATGAATATGATTGAAATTATTCCTCAACAAATTTCTGCTAAAGTGTATTAAAAAGCCTACAGGATCGATACTCAAAGACAAATAGATCGATATGTGAGTAAATAGATCGATACATCATGAAGGATTGATACAAAGAAATGACGATATCGATATGTGCTGAAACAGTAGCTTCAGATAAAATCACCAATGCAACTAGATCGATACATGGTCTTCAAAAAAAGTTGTAAAATAATTACAAAGGCAACTAGATTAATACATGGGGAAGAAGAGATTGATACATGGTCTTCACAGAGAGTTGCAAAATAATTGCAAAGACAACCGGATCGACACATGTAGAAGAAAAGATTGATACATGGTCATCACAGAGAGTTGTAAAATAATTATAAAGGCAACCAGATCTATATATGGAGAAAAAGAGATCGATACATGGTCTTCATAGAGAGTTACAAAGTAATTACAAAGCAAACCATATCGATATCCAGCATCAACAAATTAACACACTAAAACCCAGAAATAACTCCAACGCAAAACAGATCGATACTTGGAACGCAAATCGCACTGTTCACAAAAGAGATCGATACATGGAATAAGGCATCAATACTCTCTTTGAATTTAAAGCTTAACGGTAACTTTTACATCATTAATGGCGAACAATAAATGCATAAAATCAAGCCGTTAGACAAGTGTTGCTTACAAATAAGATGAATATAAATAGAAGATACACAGTGAAGCAAAAGAGCATGATCACTTGCAATCAATATCTACAAAAATCCTTGAACAACATTTTCAGATAAAAATAGTGAACTTTCTCTCTTTATTGTAAATCTTTCACCTTAAAATGAGTGTACTGAGTTTCTTTTGTCCCTTTAAAACAAGAAGTTAGTTAAACCTTAATGGAAGTGATTTGCATTTGAGAGAATGGACGTAAGCCAATATTTGCTAAACCACTATAAAACTGCGTTTGTATTTTTCTCTCTAAGTACTGTTTCATTGCTGCACTGCATTGCATGTGTCTTTAATTTCTAAATTTTAAAAACTCACTTCCGCCTCCTCTTGGGTATTGTCAACTGGGCCAACATGATCCACTATAACCCATATAGCATCATATCCTGATTGAGTATAGGGCAAACCAACTATAAAATCTATAGTAATGTGCTCTTACTTCTATTCTGGTATAGGTAAAGGTTGCAATGATCCTGCTGGTTTCTGATGTTTTGTTTTAATTTGCTGACACACCAAATATTTGGCAATATACTCAGCTATGTTCTTCTTCATACCTGACTACCAATAACTATCTTTGATAGTTTGATACATCTTTGTACTACTAGGATGCATAGCAAAAGCAGAACAATGTGCCTCTTCCATAATGACTTTCTTGAAGTCATCAACATTAGACACACAAACTCTGCCTCTCAAAGTTAATGTACCATCTGACATGATATAAAAGTCATTATTTTTCCCATAAAGTATATTTTAACATATCTTGACCAAACTAGCATCTTGCATCTGCCTTTTTCTAATCTGATCCACCAATAATGTCTCACCACAAAATTAGCCGCCAAGGCTCCAATCTCATCATAACTCCAAGGCTACCTTTAAAACCTTCAATTTTATCAACAATTACATATATGCTGTTTAGACAAATGCTAATTAATAGAAGATTTTCTGCTCAAAGCATCTGCAACTACATTACCTTTTCCTAGATGATACTAAGTAATCAAATCATAGTCTTTGATCAACTCTAGCCATCTTTGCTATCTCAAATTCAACTCTCGTTATGTAAGGAGATATTTCAGACTTTTATAGTTTGTAAAGACTTGACACTACTCCCCAAATAGGTAGTGTCTCTAAATTTTCAATGGAAACACTACTGCCGCAAGTTCTAAATCATAGGTAGAATAATTAACTTCATGCTGCTTAAGCTAACGAGAAGTATAAGTAATTAACTTCCCATTTTGCATCAATACATAACCCAATTCTTACTTAGATGCATCGCTATACATAACATAACCAACTCATGGTATAGGAAGTGTTAAAACTGGTGTGGAAGTAAGACAATTCTTTAGTGCTTGGAAACTCTACTCACATAGCTCATCCTATTCAAACTGAACTCTTTTCCTCATTAATCATGTCAACAGAGCAGCTAATAAGGAAAAACTTTTAATAAACCTCCAATAATAACCTGCAACCCCAAAAAGCTTATAATTTCTATGACATTCTTAAGTCGTTCCCAATACATTATAGCTTCAACCTTTCGAGGATCCATAAAAATTCTGGCACCTAACACCACATGTCCCAAAAATACCACTTCTCTAAGCCATAATTCGCACTTAGAGAATTTCGCATACAACTTTCTGTCTCTTAAAGTCTGTAACACAACTTTAAGGAGTTGAGTGTGCTCTTTCTTATTTCTGGAGTACACGAGAATATCATCGATGAAGATAATTACAAACTTATCCAAAGAAGGATGGAAAACACGATTTATGAGATCCATAAATGCTGTTGGAGCATTAGTAAACCCAAATGGCATTACTAGGAACTCGTAATGTCTGTACCTCATTTTGAAAGCAGTCTTATACACATAATTCTCTCGAATCCTTAACTAATAGTGTCCAGATCTCAAGTCAATCTTGGAAAATATAGTTGCTCCTTGCAACTGATCAAAAAGATCATCAATACGAGGCAACGGGTAGTTATTCTCGATAGTCACCTTATTTAACTAACAGTAATCAATGCACAACATCATAGTACCGTCTTTCTTCCTCTTAAACAAAATAGATGCTACCCAAGGTGAAAAACTAGGTCTAATGAAACCCGTATCAATCAACTCTTGTAACTGAACCTTGAGCTCCGTGGGCCCCATACAATATAGAGGCATAGAGATTGGATTAGCTCCGGGTATAAGATCTATAACAAAGTTAAAATCTCATTTCGAAGGTATTCTAGGTAACTCATCTGGAAATACATCGGGAAATTCATTTACATCAAAGGTATGCTGTAGCTGTTTCTCCTGAATTGTCATATCCACTACATGTGCCAGGAAGCCTCACAGCATTTCTACAATAATCGCTTTACTTCCAAAGCTGAAATGACACAAGATGTAAACACATTGCGTTCACCAATCCAAATCATCTTTTAGGTTCACCAGGCTTTCGGAAAGTCACTTGCTTGGTAAAGCAATCTATTGATGCTCAATGCTGTGGTAGCTAATCTATTCCCAAAATGACATCAAAATCTTAGATCTTTAGTGGAATGAGATCTGCCTCTAAGGTAGTCTCTCCCACTATCACCCTACACTGTCTAAATATAGTCTTTCTGAGTAATCTTTGCCCTAGCAGTATATGCACTACTAATTCCTAGTCTAAAAGACTTAACTCTCTGTCGGTATGATGTGCAAATGATGTACTGATGAATGATTTGTTAGATTTGGGATTAATAAAAATGAATGCAAGCTGACAAAAAATTAACACCATACCTGCGATCACATTTGGATTAACTTGAGCCTGTTCTTGGTTCAGTGCAAACACTCTAGTCTGACTCCTCTGTGCACCATAAGCTTATGACATGCTACCAGACCTGGATCTCCTATTAGGTAGTACAAAAGTCTGAGCTAGAGGTCGCTACTGAGGGAATGCAGGATGTTGATCTTGAATAAAAGGTCTAGTCAACTCAGGTCTCCCCAAACTTAGACAATTCTTCTTGATATGACCTGTCTGCCCACAATGAAAGCATGTCATGGGAGATCTACATGTACCAGTACGCTGCTTCTTGCAAAGAGGACATCAACTAGCTTTCTCCGTCTGCTGAGAATCTAAAGTAGACCTTACATCATCTAATCCCTGTCTAGATCTGAATCCAGAGAATTCACGCAAAGAGAAAGAAGGATTACTAACAGAATTAGGTACAAAAGCACTGTTAGATGAACCACTGCTACGGCTCTTCTTCAACGATTGGCCTATAGAAATATTCAAATCCTTTCTCTTTTGAAAGCCAACTCTCGCCCTTCTTTCCCCTATCAGCCTCTCTACCCGAAGTGCTAACTGCACCATCTCTCAATAATTGTGCATACTAGTTATTGGCATCCGCTCTCTGATGTCTAAGTTAAGTCCTGCCTTAAACTTGGCATAAAGTGTCTCCTTATTAGAAAATTTAGGGATAAATTCTATCAACTCTTTTAGTTGGGTCTCATACTCTACCATTGTTTTGTCCATCTGCTTTATATTCAAGAATTTTTGTCTTTTTTTATTACTGTAGTAGTGAGTAAAATACTGATTCTAGAACTCTCTTAGAAAATCAGCCTATATCAATTGTATCACAGATCTGACCAACATGTTTTGCCACCAAGTAGCAACATTATCCTGCAATAATCATACAACTACTTTTAATTTATCCTCATCTGCAATGCCCATATCTTGTAGATTTTGCTGTACCACTCTCAACCATCTACTAGCCACAATTGCATCAGAAGATCCTGAGAAAGACTTACACCCCAACTGTTTTACTTCCTTAATTAACTTAGAAAGCTTGTATACTAGTTTAGAAGATTCTGCAGTGGTTGCAGGAACTATTGGCACTAGAGATGCTATCATCAGTTCACTAGGTAGGTGTTGTATAAGAACTTGATCAGGCTAAGCTTGAATTTGGTTTTGGGCATTCCAAAATGCCATAAATGCTGTCTACATCTCTGATGGCACATTATCTAGCATTTCCACCCCAAGTGGTGGAAATGAAGCTGCTTGTTCTTGTTGAGGAAATTGAGATACATGTGAGGAATCTGCCGATTCCTCTTTAGGTAACAGTACCCTACGAGTTCTACCCCTTCCTCTTCCAATACGTAGAGGCATATTCATTATAAAAAGAAATGAAATTCGATCACATATGCTTCACAATAGCATTTGTTTATTATAACTTAACTCATTTAATGTTCACAGGATAATTTTAAAAGAATTATTTTTAAAACTATGTTCAACCAATTTTTATAATAATAGCAAACTGTTTTTAGAATGTTTAAAAGCTACTTTCAAAATCAAAGGCTCTAATACCACTAAAATTGTCAAGCACTGACCCTGGGGTCCTCCTGTGACAATTACCACAGACTCTCATGATACAGCCTCTAAATCCAGAATGTATCAAGAGAACCTGTAAAGCAGCCTGTGACACCAAACCTAAAAATAGTTCATAAATATAACCTCTCATTCATGGGAGCATTATCAAAGAATTGATCTCTGTGATCAATTCTTCCATAACATATATAATTTATATAAATTTCAATTTAAAAATACTGCATAAAGATTGAACAAAATATTAAGTTCGGACATATTCATCTAGTTTACAATTTCTTTACATAATCCAAAATAAAACAAATCCAAATTAACACTTATTCCTAAGAAAATACACATCTATTAACTTACATATCCAGTGGACCGTAAACTTACATGTGAGTCAAGAAGAAAAAAAACTAACCAGAGCGTCGGATGCTCTCAACTGCCACCACAAGTCTAGCTAGGACTAAAGCACCTAACATGAAAGCTGTAATTGTGATGAGTGAGTATACAACTATACTCAGTGAGTAAACGTATACATATATAGATATATGTACATGTACATACATTTCTAAATCATGATATTAAGAATTCGTTATTACCATGCTCAAAGAACACATGTATATATAGTTATTTTTATATACAACCTTTAACTGTAAACAATGTAAAGATAGTCTGTATTCATTTTAAAAAACCAAAACGGGCTGGCTATACTATCTCGACCGCTACCTTCCCCGAGGTAACGTTAAAATCCATCAGTGAGCTTATTATGCATAAATTCTATATATAATGCATTCTTTATAAACAGAAAATCATTTCCTAGGCATTGTAAAAGCATTTATTTCAACTAAAACATGTAGTTATAAAATAAGTCCGTCTTACTGATGTTGGCCCAAGTAGTCACTTAGTGATAAAGTGACTGTCCTCGTCATATTTATCAAGTCCATAAGATCCCTATCAAGTCGTTAAGACTTTTTATAAGGTCTTTATATAATTGCGCATCCGCACACTAACTCACAGTGGGCTTACCATGGCTTAACCTCTCTTATACAACCTCATTGCGGCACTAGTAACCTCTGTGGTCTCTCATAGGTCTGTCCATTGGTTATAGCCCTGTATATACAATAAATATCTTAGCCTACTAGCCATACAAAAATATCTGGCCTTAACGTTCTCAACGGCCTTACATCACCAATATACATGCATTAAAAATATTTTATTTTCAAATCAATAGTAAACCCATGAAAATCAAAACTCGGCTTCCTTGGCCTTAACATATTGAAACAACGTTTACAAACTTAAATCCAAGTTTTGGCCTCTCTGGCCATTTCATGCATGTATATATTAAAACATAATTTAATGGTAGACCATAGTTTACAAATCATTTCCCAATATCATACGAAATAATAGTAAAATTTTCATTTCACAATTTAACATACATGTGTACATATAGATATCACAAACAATTTTATTTACATAATTATGCATGTATAAATTTACTTACAACAAAAGAGAGGGTATTCACTCCCTCTACGTCTCTTCGCACCCACTTGGCATTTCACTTGAGTTCTCGGAACCTAGTTTCACACATACATATTTTAAGTAAATTCTACGTCCCCAAATAATCATACGGATATGCATAAAACAATATTCGTAGAAAAACGTGGCTATAGGTTCTTTGTTGACACAGAACACTTCACGAGGCTAATCTAATAGGTTATTTATCCAATTTTCAACAATTAAAATCACATGGCTAGTATCATTATCAATTTTGCATTACTAAACCAATTTCCAACATTTGTTCAAATGTTTAAAATCAACTTCTAACTAATATCCAACATATAAATTGATAATAAAATACCCTTATGAACTCAAATATCCTTTTACAAAACAATTTCACTTAATTCTATATTTTCGTCTTAAACAAAGTATATACATTTCATATTCCACATTTTCATTTAAACGAAATATGCTTATTCCAAATAGTCATTCAATACACATACAATGTCTATATACTTATAATTATACCAATTAATTACCCAAAGCTAGATTTCCTATGTAAATTTGACATATATCCACGGGTGAATAATAACCCTAAATCTTTAATTTATTCAAAATCATGAAATCAAGTTTAAAATGGGTCAATGGACTTACCTAGAACTTGTTAGAGTCCTTAAAAGCTCAAATTAGACATTTAAAATGGAAACCCCTAATTTGTTTCAAAACCCTAGTTTTCTCCTTCGCTTGTCCTTATGTTTTTCTTCCAATTGTGGCATCAATACGTAGAAAAGAAGTTGGATAGTCATTGGACGACAAAAATCGGCAAGAATTTCAGTTAGAATTTAAGAATTTTAATTGATAAATGAAGGAGAAATGGAAAAAAGCAGTGTTCGGGAGGAGACGAAATAAGAAAACGTTGCATTCTAGAAAAAAAAAAAGTGTTTTATTTTGATTTGGTAAATATTATTGAGCCCTCTTTTGTTTTTAAAAATTCTAAAATTACCTGAAATTTTAAAAAGTCTTCAATTTAATCCTACAGTCACAAAAACAGGGTTTACAAAATAAAATATACTCGAATAAATACATATGTCCAAGAAAATACATATACCTAGTGGACCTAAATTACATGTGTGAGTTAAGAAAGAAAACCTATCCAGAGCGTTATAAGTTTTCTACTGCTTCACAAGCTCAGTGATAATTAACGTGCCTAACCTAAAAGCTGTAATTATGAAAGATGAGTATACAAATATACTCAGTAAGTAAATAAAGTGCATACATACATATATATATATATATATACATGCATACTCAATTCCAAATTCATGATATTGGGATTTTTCTCCAAATTATACTCAAAATATATATATTTACATGTTCCTTAAATCAAATAATCATAAAACAATTTAAAGATGGTTTGCATATAGTTTAACACAAATAAATCAGGCTGGCCATACTTTCTCGACTGCTACTTTATCTGAGGTAACATCCAAACTATTAGTAAGTATTTTCGTGCATAAAACCATATGCAATAAATTCTTATAAGGCAGAAAGCTATTTTTTTATGCATTGTAAAATAATTTATTTTATATAAAACATGCCTTTATAAAATTAACCACTCGCCTCACTGATGTTGGCCTTAAGTAGTCACTTAGTGCTACAAGTGACTGCCCTCGTAATCTGTTAAATCCATGATATCCCTATCAAGTCATTAGGACTTTCTATAGGATCTTTATAATAACACATACGTGCATGGCATATAGTAGGTATGCTATGACCTTTCCCCCTTATACCAGCTCCACTGCGGCTCTACTCACTTATGCGGACTTTCAATAGGTCCGTTCAAAGGCTATCTTCCTAGATATACAGTAAATAAACAAGCTCAAAGGTAATACAACTGGCTTACTGGCCATATAACAACATTCAGCCTTACTGGGCACATCACCAATATACATGCATTAAAACAATTCATTTTCAAAGCAACAATGTAATTATGTAAATCAAATTAGACCTCCTCAGCCATTTCAACATATGTTTCAATTAAATAATAAAATAGCAGACCATACAATCTTTTATCCCAATATCAAAATACATCATTTATAAGCATATTCATTCCAATCTTTCTTTAACAATAATAATCATTTGTTTAATACAAAAGCAATACATATATGTATAACAAACATATATTTACATATTCATGTATGCAAAAATTTACTCATAGTAAGGGGAGGGTAATCACTCTCATTATGTGTCCTCACGCCTACTTAGTACCTCACTCGAGTTCTCGGAACCTAGTATCATACATGCATATATTTATAAATTCTAAAATTTAAATAATTAAACTTAAATGCATATTTATTATCATATGCTTCTTGTTTTCAAAAATCTATACAAATATATATTTCTTACGCTAAATCAAACGAAAATTCTCGAGTGAACGGTAACTTTAAAATTCCAATATATTCAAAATATTAAAATCAAGTCTATGATAAGTAAATAAGCTTACTTGTAACTTGATGAAGCCTTTAGAAACCTTAAATTGTCGTTTAATTGGAAAAGCCCTAATTTTACTTCAAAACCTTAATTGATTCCTTGCATTTTCTTACGGTTTCTAGCCCAAATTTAGTACCAAATCATAGATAGAAGACGAGTAATCGTTTAGAAACCAAATTTGAACGAAAATGTCAAAGGATTTGCTGAGATCTAAGGAATACTGCGCGAGAGAGAGAGAGAGAGAGAGAATGAGTTTTAGAGTGAGAAAAGGTGAATGAAGAAATGAAATTTGATAAAAAATTGAACCCTCTCATTGGTATTTATATAAATGAGCAAAATGACTGAATTTCCCTTAAGAAATCTTGAAAATTCCAAGTTTACCAATCAAATTTTTTTCTAAATTTACTTTCTATCAACTCAAAGTGTTGATATTTTTAGCAAAAATGTCGACATTTTTATGAAAATGTTGACACTTTTATGGAAGTGGTTGATACTTTTGAAAGATAGAATGTTTGAATTTATTTTTAGGCAAAGTGTCGATATTTCCTTCTCAAGTATCAACACTTTTGATGAAAGTATCGATACTTTTAACCCATGTGTCGATACTTTCATAAATTCACATTTTAGAAATTTTCTTAACCTCTAGTATCGACACTTATTCCTCATGTATCGACCTCTTTACAAAGTGTCGACACTTTTGATGAAAGTGTCGATCTCTTTAACAAGTATCAATATATTTTCTTTGAAGTGTCAACACTTTTGATGAAAATGTCGACCTCTTCAGCAAGCATCGACTTACACCCTTAAAAATGTCGATACTTTTGATGAAAGTATGAACCTCTTCCAATCTCAATTATCAATACTTACTACTCAATCTCATATTTTTCACAAATAATAAATTCTATTTTTCTTTCTCTTACAATAAACAAACTTAAAACATTTAACTTATGCTATTCTTATAACACTCAATACATTTAATCTCGTACAATGAGCTGACTTAAGTTCAATTAAGCCTCGATATATGTCAATTAACTATTAGTTATGCATGTGCAAACACGAAGGTCATAAAATGACTATTTTACTCATATATTTGAAAAACATGGTTTACACTAACATTGTAATATATTTTTAAAAAAATTTAATAAGTGATCTTACAATAACTATTCAATGCCAAAATTTAATGTGCAATAAATTAGCACATAATTTATATATATTTATCAAATTAAATTAAATTGACTATCAGAAACAAAAAAAAATACTTTTAAGTGTATTTTTTGTCAATTTTTTAAACCTCAAAGGAATAAGTGAAAAATATTAATAATATATAAAACTTATACATGTAAGGTTATTTTAATCATTTTATTATTTTGGTAAGTCAACTAACGGTCAAACATAACGGTATTACTGTTAAGGAGTACTATCTGTTAGTTTTGAAAATACTTTTTTATCCATATGTGATTTTGTCAACTTCAAGGGAGGTATATGAAAATATCCCAATTGGAAATTAAAATATTCTTTGGTAAGAATTAAATAAAGATTACAAAGATCATAAGCATTTTTACAATGATTTCTTAAAGATTTACTAGCTGATTTACAAAAATAAAATTTTATCATAATAATGTATGAAAAGTGAATCCCTCAATTATATAATTTTGAATTATTGTCATTTTCAGTCTTTTGATTATCCTCTATTAATAGAGGTTTCCAAATATATTTTTATCATGGGTGGAAGTACAATTTCTCTCTATGCGCAAAATTTTTCATCAATCTTAACATTATTTTGAAATAAAACAATATTTCAACAAGTATTTTAATTTTTTTTAAAGATTACGAATGACTTTAATTGCTTTACAAATAATTTTGACTAAATTCAATATTGTAATTATAATTAAAAATGTTAATTGAAAACATAATATATTTTAAACACGATTCAAATGAATGATACCAGTATAACAAGATGGGTGATACTATTTCAATCTAATTCAATACTCTTCACATCAATTATTGATTTTATCATAATAGTGAAAATGATTACAAGGATAAAATATTGCATCAGGAGCGGACAAAAGTATTTGGTAGTGTCTATCCATATCGAATAGGATAACTGCTAATTTATCTATTCGATTAATCCGTTATAGGCGGCCAATGACAATCAATCCATGTCCAACGTGTCCCACTTGTACATTATGAGATAACATCATTTAATATAGCAATAAGAAAACTTCAACCTTCATCATATCATAGTATTTATACCGGCAAATGAATCCTAACGACTCATGAATAAATATTGTCTACAAAATTTGTTATTGCGAATATCTGTAAAAGATTGTTTAAATATTGTTAATTTGTGTCCTAAATTTAATAAGTTATATCAATTCAAGCAGACTTAATCCCTTTATAAAAGTGATGCTTGATTTTTCAATATTTCATAAATTCATAATTATAAGAGATTATATAATTGGTGATTAGGGATAGGCGAATTCGATTTGAATTAATTTTAGTTCAAAATTTAAATCGATCCAAAATTGTCAGTTTGAGTTTGAATCAAATTGACGGTGGAAATAAATTATAAATTAAGCATGGGTGGATTTTGATAACTTAGTAAATTTTATCTTATCGATTTTTTTTATTTATTGTTTTTGTCATCTTTTATTGCGACTTCAATTTAATTTATCTTTTCTTAAAAATGAAATTTTTGTGAACTTATAATTATTTTAATTTAGATTTAAATTAGGTTTTTCAATTTATTAGCAATTCTTGTGGAATTGACCTCATTATCACTAATATATACTCAAATAGATTCATGCACTTGTTAATATGTAAAACAACACAACAGTACGTCAGCACCTATGTCATACGTCAATATCTATGTCCTGAACTAACATATTAATATTAGTTTCTTCAGTACATAAGCTGCTTTAGTATGTTATTCATGATAATGACAATTTTTAGTTTATGCAATGTATCTAAAAGAGCGGTTTATTTAAAGTTGAAAAACATATTAAGAAAAGATTTATTTTATCTTACATCTTACTTATGTATTTGTCACAAATAGGGTAGGTATATTTTAAATGAACCAATCAAAATTGTAGGTGGAAGGTTTGGATCGGTTTAAAAAATTATTGGTTCAATTTTATTTTTTAAAAAATTATCGGTTTTGGTTTGGACCAAGTCAAAACCGACAAAACAGAATCGATCCAATTATTTTAAATTTTAAATTTTATTTATATTATTTTAATCAATAAATAATAACTTATTTAAATTTAATTGATATAAAATTTTAGAAAATAATTTTTAGTTTTGAGTTTAATAACCTATAAAATTAAAGAATGTCTAAATGATGACAAAAACAATGATATATATATATATATATACATAACTTACTAGGGTATCAAAATCAACCAATGCTTAATTTATAATTTTATTACTAATATTATTGATGTAGAAAAAATTCCTTCTGTGGATCCTGTGCACCAGCAACAATCTTGTTCTTTTTTCACTCGACCTACAATTACAATTAAAAGTTATGGGGGTAAAAAGTCGATTATTAAAAAAAAAGATCTTTGATACTTAAGTTAGAGTTTTACTTATGAATATTTTCTTTGAAGAAAGAGAAATGTAAAGGAGAATTGTTGTATTTTTCACCAAAGTCTCAGTAGTCGTACTTGATTGTAGCTGATCTCCTTAATATGCCAGAATACTATGAAATCTCATAACTAGAATCTCATTGTGCGAGAATCACGGAGATTCCATAGGTTAAACATCGGCTTCCAGATTTGGTGGTATCATATCCTTAGAATTTTTATTATGTAAGAAGCTTAATTTGGCAAAAATCCTTGTTATAGAATAATCCGAAATGTATGGGAAGGGAATGAATCATTCACTAATACGTACTGTAGCAAGGTTTTAGAAATCTTTATTTGGGGATTATTAATCCCCTATTATAAGCTTTGGTGCTACATGTCTGAGACCTTTATAAGTTATGGCTGAGACTTTTTTAAACTGCTACTGAGACCTTGATAGAGTAATCTCCAAATAAGATCTGACTCGAAGCCCATAATACGATTTCGAAATGTCTTAACACTTATTACTCTTGATCTTCTTGTCATCCCCTATAGCCGGGACCTTTAAGCTGGCCTTAGAACACTTATTTATAAAATCTTTTTGGGCATTTAGTCTCTCTGGCCTTATGCATACTAGGCCATACACCTAACATCAAACCCCCTAGTTTTAGTAAAAAATAACTGTGTTTTTGACGAAAACTAAAAATCTATTCAAAAAGACATGTCTGCTAGTTATCTTCTAATGTTTAGCTCAAAACCTGCCCTTTCCTTTCACGTGGCAAGCAGTGATTAGCACTCGAAATTACGACGTTTCGGACCTCAAGAGATCTTCATGTTTCTAATGATAGCAGTCCCCTTTTAATAAATGTGAGAAACCCTCTTAGCTTCTATTCTGATGTGGCATCATTTCACCCCTTAATTTGCTTCATATGCTAACGGTTGGAGTTCTTCACTCCTTTAAATACCGGCTTTCTTTACTTTTTACTTTTTCCCTTTTATTTTTATGCCATCATTTTTCGTTCAAGCTACTCCACCAGCAGTGAAGTATTAGCAGTAGGGCTTCAATTTTTCAGCTATTCCTTCAAGTTCTTCTCCCAACGATTGCAACAGTAAGTTCTCTTCCCTTTCTTTTTTTTTTCTTTCTTTTTTTCTATAAGTGGTTGGTCTGGTGGCATATTTGATCGATTTAGGAAGGTAGTAGATGCTTTCCCAAGTCTAGAGATCTTTAAGTTAACCTTCTTGATTTGTTGATGATTCTAAAATGGCATTTTTCCTTTTCATTTTACCTTTGTGAAAAACAGAAAAATGGCTTCTGAGGGAAACAACTCTAGTGAGGGGCAAACCATCATTCTAGTTACCTTTTCTATCCTGGTGAGGCGAGACCCATCATAATTCTAAGCGAACAGATTCACATCCTCTATAACTGCAAAAGATATAGAATTATACACTAGGTTGTATAGAATTCTTAAGGGAGTGTATCTTAAGGTTCCTGAGGTGAACGAGCTCCCGAGCTATCCTCTTTCAACGAGTAGTTTGTACAGAATTCTTAAGTGTATAATAGCCTTCAACGAGTAGTTTTTCCATGTGGGTGTCAGGCTTCCCCTCTAAGATTACTTCGCTCAAATCCTTGCCTTTTTCAAGATCCCCCCATACCAACTGAATTTAAATAGTTGGAGAATCATATCCGGTTTGTAAGTTTTGTGGCATCAGATTTTTGACTCTATCCTTTCTTTTGAAGAAATTGAGTATATGTACATTCTGAAGAGAAACTCAATAAGAAGCCCAGGGTAGTTTTACCTACAATGCCATTCTAGTGAGATAAACTCAGTTATTGGCAATCTTGTCTCCAATAAGAACTAGAAGAAGAAATGGTTCTTTATTGGAAGCAATTGGAATTCAACCCCCCATTTCCATGTACCGAGACCTTTTAGGGAGGTAGTTAATTGGAGCGGCTCACCTGAAGACCTTCGCAGTAAAGAGAGAGTTAGGTTGGCCAGGGAATATACTACAGACCAGAACATCCTACTCTCAGATGAGAATTTGATCTCGTCAAGCCTAGTGTGTTTTTGTGTTTTTAGAGACACATTGGTCTCAAAATAGACCATTCAGAGTGGTAAATGTTTTGATTACTTATTTGTTATTATTCTCGGATTAAGGTGTCTGACTTTTGTGATGTCGGTGGTACAGGTGAAATGGCTTCCAAGGGTGATGCCCCAAATTCGTTCTTAGTTCTGTAGCGCTTAACTAAAGTCAAGAAAGCTAGGAAGGTACCTTAGCCCTCAAAAACAGCTCCTAAAGGTCCAACGAAGACCCTAGGGTCTTCCAAGATTATTGCTGCCACTGAGTTAGCTCGCCCCCCAATCTTCAACAAAGGGGTAGTGATCCGAGACTCGATACCTTCTCCTTGGCTCCTCTCACAGAGAAGGAGACAATGAAGCATAAAGTTGTAGTCAAGGCGTCCAATGAGAGGTCTTGAAGAAAAAAGTAAATGTTTGGCAAAGCTGACTTGGAGCCAGCGGAAATATCTGTCTTTATTGAACTTTTTCCTAGGGATATCCCCGTAAGGAAGAGGAAGTTTTTTTTAACACTTCCTCCCTTGCATAAATCAGCAAGCAGAGAGTGTTGGCAAGAAACTTACTGATAGTGTCACGGGATTTTTGAGCAAAGACATTAATACGCTATTAAGTGAAACTATTAAGTTGGATAGGTTGATTTCTTATCAATCTTTGCATAAGGTGACCATTTTTCCATAGATTGAACCTAATAGTCCATGTTAGTGATGTGCAGCTCCTATACTCGACCATTCTACAGGAGGGTGCCCTTGTGGAAGACTTTTCAAGGGCATCGAAGGTCGAATCGAGGGCCAAGAAGGTGGAACAGAACTTGGTCTTGGAATGGGCCAGGTTTGAGTCCGACTTGAGCAAGAGGGCCAAGGAACGAGAAGAGCTCTAAGTCATGGCAGCTATGGTGAAGTCTGCTCTTGTTGAAGCAAATCGGAAGCTGGAGGTCTTGGAGTCAGATCTTAACAATTTAAGGGAGAAAGGTGTGAAGCGCTGCCAAGATTTTGACAGGTCTTGCGAGAAGCTGCGACAATGCTTGGGCTCTGAGAGGCAGAGGAATCTTCTTCTTACAAGGCAATAAGTGGCAAAGGATAAGGAGATGCATATTCGACTCCGAAAAAAGGTCAATGAAAGCATTTACTTAACCTATGAGACGCTGCAGGGCAAGTATCCTCATCTTAACCTTTGTTAGCTGTACGAGGCTTTGGAGATAGAGCCTTCATGATAAGATGAGGAGGTCTCGGATGGTGTTCTCCCAAAAGGTGAAAAACACCCTAACCTGAAGATCGTGGGCATTCCTCCAATGGAGTCCCCTTCCGGTTCTCATATCGCTTCACCAACCATAGGTGTGACCAAGTAGGTGGAGGTACCGTCAGTTGAGGTGACAGTGATTCCTTCCTCCCCTAAGGCTTCCCTTATTGCCATCGCCACTGATGCCCTAGAGGGTACTTTTGCTCTTGAGCCAGCCATCCCCCCAACTATCCATTGAATACTGAGACTAATTCCCAACATTACAACAAATTTGTCAATTAGTGACACACAGATTAATGTCACTAAATATCAAATTTTTGTCATGCTTAATATTTTATGATATTTTTTATCACATCTGCTGTCACCTTTTCACCGTTGCTAAATGGTTAATGTGACGATTGAGCCTTTCGTCATGCAAAAATATTATTAGGCGACGAAATTTAAGATGTCATATTATTTATATTCATTTGTGACTTGTATTTTCATCACTAAATACTAAAAAAAAATTTTGTCACAAAATAACATTAAACGTCACGATATATGAGTAAACTTTTATAATATATGACGATAATAAAATCATCACACCAAAAGTGACGACATAGTTGTCACCTATTGTAATAAAATAATGTCATAAAAAATATTAAACGTCATTAAATATTTGTAAAAATTATAGTAATTAATGACAAAATGCTAATTGGTGACAGTGAAATTCATCAAGAACAAAAATTACTTTTCGTCACAGAATAATGAAATTATGATCGTCACGGAATAATGAGATTATAATCGTCACAAAATAAATGTTAATTCGTGATGGTGAATTTCGTTACGACAAAAAATATTTTTTGTTACTAAATATAATTTTTGTTCAATTAAGAATGACAAAATTAGAATCGTCACAAAAAACTTGTTAATTGGTGATGATTAATTTCATCAAGAATAAAAATAAATAAATATTTTTAAACAATTTTTATTTCTTTATATTTATTTTTTGCAATTTTTTAAACAATTTTTTTTTAAAAAATAAATATTTTTATTTCTAATTTAAAAAAACAAATATAATAAAATAAAATAATTATTAAATTTTTTTTATAATTAACTAGCTTGTCAAATTTTATTAAATTTTTATTTTATTTTACTTCTTAACTAAATAAAATAATTAAGTTAAATAATGAATAATAAGTTATGAAATTAAAATTTTAAAATATATTTTAATTATTTTAAATTTACATAATAAATAATAATCAATGACAATATTTTTTTAATTTATAGTAAATAAATTTAATTTTGTGAATTATTATTTATTCTATAAATTTAAAAAATAAAGGAATTAAAATTTAAAAAATTAAATATACAACACATAGGGCATTGTAGTCTTAGATTTTGGGGATTTAAGGTTTAGAGTTTATGAAGTGAATACTATAGCGCGTACACTGTAGTAAGGTGGCTGTAGCATGTTTTTGGTCATGAGGGTAAAATCGTCCAAATGGCCTGAAATTAGACTGATTGGTAAAATTAAATTAAAGTTGGTCATATCGATAAATAGGGGGTTAGAACGGGTTATTTTAAAAATTTTGCCTTTATCTGAAGAGACATTAAAGAAGTACGACGGCGTTTAAGACTTTGATCAGGTTTGGTTCGATTTCTATATTTGTTGTTAGTGGTGACAAATGGACCAACATGAAACAAGTCTGCCCAAAAAACAATGGACTCATATAACACAAGAAATTTAAAGGCGGCAAATTAGTCGAGTCAGAATGGACCTACCCATAAAAATAGGATTCATACTTGCTTGCATGTCAAACCGAGCTAGTGTAAAAAAATACAATTCGATATGATTCATAAAACTGAACCTACGCAAACCATGTCCGACCTATGCTTAAGCCAACTTGCAATATGCAACAGGCTAGCTCGGGAACCTAAACAGGCTAGTTCAAAATTTTTAAAAAAAAATCAACAATAAAGACTATAAAAAAATTTAAAGCAGAGTATTGAATGAACGCAGATCAAGATTGTTATTAGATATATTAGATTTTTTGATATATTAAAAAGATTAAGAGGATGCAGAACAAATAATTCAGAAGATGACTGGGATAATGAAATGGAAATGAAAAATTATTTTATTAATGAAAATTAGTTTATAATATTTGTAATTTTAGATTTTAGATTTTTAATATTTATAATTTTAATGTAAAATAATAAAATGGGTGAAGTGCAAATGATATATAGTTTAGTAGGTGCCAACCTAGTTAGGATTTGCTGAAAATGTAGTGACCAAAGTTCACCCATTTAAAATTAATTTAATTGATGTTGTAAGTAGTTTGTCAAATTGATTTAAAATAAATGAACAAAAATTATTTGATATATAAATGAATCAAATGAATAATGAGCAAAATTATTTATTTAAATTATTTAGTATTTACTTAATATATATAAATAGGCCCGTGGGCAGATATCCAACCCACAATGGATTGTGGGTCGAGTCCGATAAGCGGTGGACTCTTATCTTTGGTTAGGTTTAATCCGATCAGCGGTCAACTACAATTACCGAAATAATCATTAGCATTGAGTTACCTACTTTCATATATTTATATCATGATACTATAAAATTAGCATAATTCAATAGTTATTTTTACAATGTTGAAAATAATTTAACAATTGATTTAATCATATAATTAATGAATACTACATCTAATGAAAATTTTGATTTTATAATATTTAAAATAACTTATTAAATTATTTAATTTTTGTTATACTACATTATATGTAATGAAAATTTTGAAATGAGTAATATATTATTCATTAGTTAAAGAAAGTGTTTTAAGTAAGTCAGTTCATGTTAGCATAATAATGTGGTGGGATTTGATTATCTAATTAGTGAGGTGAGAGAAAGTATTAGGTTAATGATAAAAAAAATAATAATAAAGACAATTTCCTTGTATCATCAAAAGGTAATATATATATATATATATATAAAAGGTATTAACTAATTTTATAATTCAATAATCACAAAAAATCAAAAGACAATGGCAGATTAAAGTGAATAATTCAGTAACTGCATTATATTAATAATGATGAAAAATAAATTATTATATATTTAACATAAAATATATATTATTTTCTAATTTAGTGATGTTATTTAGTGTTACTAATTATGTTTTACGTAGGTGACAACTATATATCGTCACTAATTATGTCATACATTTTCATACTATTTGTGACGATAAATATAATACTATTAATACTTATATTTTGGTGACGGTGGTATATGCAACCAATGATGTTATACATAATTGACAATTAAATATTATCCCCTATAATTATACATCAATTTGATTTAATCAGTGACGGATGATTAATGTCATTACATTAATTAATTTATTATGACATTACTTAATATTGTTATACATTGGTATACTATTTATGATGATAAATATAATACCATTAATACTTATATTTTGGGGATGATGGTGTACATTACCAATGATGTTATACATATGTGACAACTAACTATCGTTATCTATAATTATACATCAGTTTAATTTAATCAGTGACGAATGTGTAATGTCATTAAATTAATTAATAAATTATAACATTACTTAATATTGTTATACATTAGTATACTATTTATGACGATAAATATAATGTTATTAATACTTATATTTTGGTGACGGTGGCTCTCGTCACCAATTATGTTATAAGATATATGACAAAATCAAAGTTGTCATTAGTAGTATACATTAACGTTAGTGACATCATATCCAACGAGGTATAAAATGCAAAATGTTTTAGAATTCATCACAGAGCACATTTTAAATTGATGACATAATATAATCATCACTTAATATTTAAGTCGTCACTAAAAATATTTTTCTCCATCTAATTTTGGTAGGAAACGTTGGCACCAAATTTTTTGTGATGCTATCATGTGATCAAATAGAATATCGTCATGTAAAATACTCAAACCATGGAAATGAGTGACGAATTAATGATTTTGTCATATTATGTCTCTTATTTGTGATGAAAAGAAAATATGTCACACGTATATTTGTCACTAATTGTCAAATTTGTTGTAGTGCAAGCCGACCAGCTTGATAAAGCAGCTTAGTTTAGTTTTTTTTTTTTTTGTAATACTTGTGGTTAATTAATGGAATTTTCATTTAAAATTCTAAATATTCTTTTTCTTTTGACTCTACTTTCTTTCTCTTTAGATGCTAGTGCCTTGTGTGGCCTTCAATTATTTTCTGAAATTGTATTCCTTCAATATTGCCTTAATAATTCGAATCTGGCTAATTGACATCTCAAGTTGACTGCCCTTGATGCGTTAATTTCACCCGTTCAATGCTATAAGACTTGCACCTCTCATTAGTGATTTTTCCATCGGCTTTGATATATTTTGAGACTGTGAAAAAAATATGTATGTGCACTTGTTGAACCACGGGCTCTCATGTTTTGATGCATTTTAATTACTTAATCTTCCTGTAATTGCTCGTGCCATATGTTTATTTGAGTATCGTGTCGCCTTTGGTGGTTTAAGACTCTCCTTAGTTTTTTTAGCTAGCTGAAACTGTACCCAAGATAATGTTTCCTTCGGGTGAGCAACATGCCAACATCTAGACACTGTACGACCCATATTCGTGCTTCGGGAGGGGATTACCCTGAGATGTTGTAATGTAGTCATCCAAGAACTTCTTTTACTCATGCTCTCTAAGATCGTGCTCAAGGCTCTTTTGAGTTGAGAAAAATATTACCTTGGGTAAAATAGAAAGCTAAACGCCTAGGAACCGTGTCATCCATATTTGGGCTTCGGAAGAAGATTACCTTGAAGTGTTTAATAAGATCATCCGAGAATATTTTTTGTTCATACTCTATGAGATCGTGCTCAAGGCTTATTTGAGCTGAGGATAATATTACCTTAGGTAAAATAGAGAGCTAAACGCCTGGGAACTGTGTCACCCATATTTAGGCTTTGAGAGGAGATTACCTCGAGGCGTTTGATGAGATCATCTAAGAACCTTTTTTGCTCATGCTCTTTGAGACCATGCTTAAGGCTTGTTTGAGCTGAGGATAATATTACCTCGGGTAAAATAGAAAGCTAAATGCCTGAAAACCGTGTCACCTATGTCTTGACTTTGAGAGGAGATTACCCTAAGATGTTTGATGAGATCATCCGAGAGCCTCTTTTGTTCATGCTCTCTAAGGCCGTGCTTAGGGCTCGTTTAAGCTGATGATAATATTCGCTCGGGTAAAATAGAAAGTTAAATGCATGGAAACCGTATCACTCATGTCTAGGCTTCGAGAAGAGATTACCTCAAGGCGTTTGATGAGATCATTCGAGAACCTCTTTTGCTCATACTCTCTGAGACTATATTCAGGGCTTGTTTGAGTTGAGGATAATATTACCTCGGGTAAAATAGAAAGCTAAACGTCTAGAAACTGTTTCACCTATGTCTGGGCTTCGAGAGGAAATTACCTCGAGACGTTTGATGAGATCATCCAAGAATCTCTTTTGTTCATGCTCTTTGAGACCGTGCTCAGGGCTCGTTTGAGCTGAGGATAATATTACTTCGGGTAAAATAAAAAGCTGAATGCCTAAGAATCGTGTCTCCCATGTCTGGGCTTCGGGAGAAAATTACCCCGAAACGTTTGATGATCATGAGCTTTAACTTTATCTGTTGGCCAACTTCAAAAGTGAAAAATAAAAAATAATTTTAATAATTTCTAAGGGAATTTGCTACAAAATTTTTTTGATGCTTTTAAAGGTAATACAACTTTAAGCGTTCGGCATTCTAAGGTTTTCGAACTTGGTTTCAGTTAGGGGATTCCAGTTTATAAATTCCGAGTTTGAGGACTTGAGTGACTTTGTAAGGCTCTTCCCAGTGTGCACCTAGAAAACCTTCTCTTGGAACCTTGATGTTCAGGGTCACTTGTGTCAAGACCCAATCTTCTAGTTGAAAAGAGTAGTGCCAAACTTTCTAGTTATAATATCTTGCTACCTTTTGTTGGTGAGCTGTGGTCTTTATCACAGCTATTTCCTTTTTTTTCTTCTAATAGATCTAATTCCAAACTTAAGCTCTCATCATTAGACTTCTCGTCATAATTGTTAACCCGAAAAGTTGATATGTTGACCTTTATCAGAATCATCGTCTTACATCAGAAAGCTAGGCTATAGGGAGTTTCTTCTATAGTGACCTTGGGCGTGACTCGGTATGCCCAAAGAACCTTGAAAATTTTGTCAATTCACACACCTTTATGCTCCTTAAGCTTCTATTTTAGGGTCTTTTTGATAACCTTATTGGTTGCTTCTACTTGTCCATTGGCTTTAGAATGAGTTACAGTTACGTATCTGAGGTTAATTGCAAAATTTGAGCAGAACTCTTTGAAGTTTATATTGTCAAACTGCTTTCCATTATCCGTGATCAACACTTGAAGTATTCCAAACTTATAGATGATGTTGTACTTAATGAACATCGTAACCCTTTTCTCTGTGATAGTCGCCAGGGGTTTAGCTTCTACCCACTTTGAGAAGTAATCAATAGCCACTATAGCACTCTTCATGTTTACACGAGCTTGCGACAAAGGTCCGATGAGATTAAACCCCCACTGAGAAAATGGCCAAGGGCTCACCAGGGAAGTTAACTTCTTTGGAGGTTATATTGGAATGCAGTCGTGCATTTGACACTCATGATAAGTTTTAGCTATTTGTGCTGTATCTTGAGAAAGTATTGGCTAATAATACCCTTGCCTCAATATTCTTTGGGTCATAGCTCAGGCTCCTCCACGTCTACCACATATTCCTCAATGGATTTCATCTAGAGTTTGAGTTGCTTCCTTAAGTCTCAAGCATTTTAGGTAGGGAATACTATATCCCCGCTTGTATAGTTCTCCATTAATGATGGTATACCTTGCCGACCTATTTTTGACCTTTCTTACTTGCTCTTTATCTTCCAGAAGCTTGATGTCTTGAATATAAAACCTTATCTCATCGATCCAATAATAATGTATATCTAATTGAGATACATAATTGAGTTTTCAGCTCTTAGAATTTGTTTGGTTTTGACAATTCTTAATGCATTCAGTAATTGCTTGGCTTTCTCCAAGTATGCCTACATATTACCTTTGTGCGCTTGGAACTAGCTGTCTAGTTGGCTGGCTACTAATTGAGAATTACAATGGACGTCGAGACCTATGATTCCAAAAGCTAGAGCTAACTTGACCCTCGCAATTAACGCTTCGTACTTCACCTCGTTATTGGTAACCTTAAAATCAAACTTTAAAAAATACATTACCTTAATCCTGTAACACCTGTAATTTTCTTTGTAGAACTCGTAATTATTAAGCAATGATATAAGGTAAATGTATGAGAGTATTTTTGTAAGTTTGGAAAATGTAGTAGACATGAATGGTAGTAATGAGAATTTTATTGTTAACAAGGTCATTTTTTAAATTTTAGATTATGATTAAAATTAAAATTAATTAAGTGGGCTAAGAATATATATATATGTATATATATATATATATATATGTATTAGGCCTAATTTAATTAGTTAGGCCCAAGCTCAAATTAGTTATGTTTAAGCCTAATTATCCAAGCCCAAGCCCAATTAATTATGTCTAAGCCCAATTATGTAAGCCTAAACCTAAGCCTGTTTGTGTATATATATATATATATATATGATTATAATAAATTAAAATAAATGAATAAATGAATAAAATATTAAAATTTGCTAAATTTCTCTAAAACATCCAAGCCATCCATTTGCTTTAATCTTAATCATCCACTTGTCACAATTTTAGGCTTGTTTTATAAATTGGATAGGGATAAACATAAAGGCTAAGTTAGTGAAAAATGTTGTGGCAAAAATGTGGTCTATTGGATTTGATTGAAAAAATCTAAGTCATCTATGTATTTTTATTAATTAAATTAATTAATATTTAGTGTTAGTTAGTGAAAAATGTGATGGCTAAATGTGGTCCATTAGATTTGGTTAAAGCCATCATAATCATCCATGTGTTTTGATTAATTAAATTAATTAATATTTAATATTATTTAGTGAAAAATAAGGTGGCTAAATGTGGTGTATTGGATTGGTTAAATGAATCCTAGCCTTTTATGTGTTTGATGAGTAAAATGTTAGTCTTTAACTTGTCAAAATTGAAATGCAAAATAAGGTTTACGTAGAAGGCAAATTGAGAAGAAAATGAAGGAAAGAAAGAAAAAGAGAAGAAAGAAAGAATTGGTGAGTTCTATGTTTTCTTTAATTAGTATTTTATGATTTTGGTATAGTAGGCTTAGTGAATTGTTAAGGTTATTGAAGTAGACTTTATACTTTCATGTGACATAGGAAATTTGAAATGAAAACCATGATTATTATATTGTTATGATGATGGAAATTGGTGGAAATTTATTATTATATAGTAATAATGGTAGAAATTAGAACATATTTAGGTCATACGCTTAAGTGTAATAGGAATTAAAAATGGGAAAATTTATGTTTTAATGCCTAATTGTAGCATGCTTGGTGAATTAAATTAACTGTAGTAGGAAATTAAATTTCTTTTAATTGGAATTGTAGTAGGAAATTAATTGTAGCATGCTTAGTGAATTAAATTAATTGTATTTGGAAATTTGAAATAGATATTATGTTAAGGTTATATAATATGATAAATAAGTAGAATTGGTAGTGATTATTGTAATGGTTATAACAATAGTGTAAATTGGTGAAGAAAGAATGTTTATATTATATATATATATATATATGCACATATACATATTGTTAAATTGGGATGATAAAATGTTAGTTGTAGATTTGGAATGGTGACTTGTTGAAATGGAATTAAATCTTGGCGATTTTGGTAGGCCAAGTTTGTTTGTAAAATAATTGGGAGTGCTCAGAATTGATAATGTGGGTGTTGTCGGAAAACGAATTGGCAGAAAATGGCAACATTTGATGAATTTGAAAATTTTACACCAAATGTGTTTTTTTGAAAAATTGTTATAAGATGCATATATATGTGTGTGTATATATATATACATGTGTGTATCTATTTATAAGTAGATATGAAATAATGTTATGACGTAAATATGGCAATAAGTCTATTTTAGGAAATTAATAAAGTGTGAGAGTTTGGAAATGTGGATGTCGTAGGAATTTAGTAGCAAGAAATAGCGTGTAACTAAAATAGGTTATGTAATTTGATTATTTTTAGGTACACACCATTAAATAAGAACACATTCAAGGAGAGCGAGAATAGAAGTAAGTAGATTGTGCATGCATTTTAATGTTTTTGAAACTGTGCGATATTTGATATTGTGTGAAAATATGCATATTAATGTTTGGTATACCAATATGAGTTTTATGAAATGATTTTTGAAAAACTAAGAATTCAAATGTTGTACGCCGCTATCGCATTTATGAAATGTTTATAAGATGTTGTCGATGTGTGAAAATTTGAATAGAATGCATTTTTATGGCTTAGTCGTTAGTTATGTTATTCTAACCTAACCGGATCTCGTGTTAAAGACGAGGCTTGCAGGCTAGTAAGAATTCTGTTTAGCGCATCGTGCACGCTTCTGTTATATGAAAATATGAATGACCGCTTAATGCGGAACATGTGATCACATTCTGAATCTGGGTCACCGTGGGTGCAAGTGACACTAACTAACTAAGTCATTCTGAATATGTTTGTATTTTGAATGAACTCTATGTAATTGAGAAGTTTGAAAATGCACTGATGGTTTAAGCTTTCATATTTTGCACTGCATCGACATATAAAACTTGCATGATTTACTTACTGAGATTTTATCTTATCCTTTTATTGAAAAGTTTATTTTCAAATAATAGTGTACTAGGTGTGTGTGAAGTTTTTAGATATATGTAATTGTAGATTAGCTAAGTAATATGTATAGACTTATGTTTAGATATGTAGTTACTAAGTTAATTATATGTCAAGGAATTGTAATATATGTAACCTTGTATGTATTTATATAAAAACAAAACAAATTAACTATAAATGTTTAATATTTGTGTAATAAAATAATAGCATTGTATATAGTAAATGTGAATATGTATTTGCAGTTAATATGAAATAGGTTTGACAAATTCCTTCTGGACTTACGAGGACCACACCAGCTCCTCCTCCCTGAGCATTTGAAGCTCCATTAATGAAAAGGTTCCAAATCACTGCTTCTTTGCTTGGGGTGATTGAATCCTCTTGGTCAATAGGTTGTTTTGCGATCTAGTAGACAATGAGGTATTTCAATATCGATCTTTCGGCAACGAAATCTGCTAAAGCCTGACCTTTAATCACTTTTCTAGGCTTGTAGATGATATCATACTCGCTAAGTTCAACAAATCACTTGATCAATCAACCTGAGAGGTCTAGCCGATGTAAGTTCTATCTTAGCGGCTGGTTCATTAGCACCACAATCTGATGAGCTTGGAAGTAGGGTCTAAGCTTTTTAGCTGCCACCACCAATGCTAGTGCTAACTTCTCTATCAGCGAATATCTCGTCTCGGTATCTAATGGTGTCTTGTTGATGTAATAGATAGGATGGCAAACTTTCTCAAAATCTTCTTTCACTAAGACTGAGCTTACTGAGTGGTTACTCACTACAAGATACAGGTAAGGTGTTTCTCCTATCTTAGGTCTCGTTAGGTGGGATAGGGATGCAAGATATTGTTTCAACTATTAAAAACTGCGCTCACATTCCTCTATCTATTCAATCCTCTTCACTTTTTTCATGATTTGAAAGAAAGGGAAGCATATATCAGCAGCTTTGGATAGAAACCTACTAAGCGCTGCTAATTGCCCCGTCAAACTCTAGAGCTCTTTAAGGTTGGATGGGGACTTTAAATCCAATATAGCTTTAATCTTTTGTGGATTAGCTTCGATACCACGTTCACTGAACATATATCCAAGGAACTTCCCAGCCTGGACTTCGAATGCACACTTTTCAAGATTTAACTTCATTTTGTACTTACTTAAGTAAGAGAAGGTTTCTTCCAAATGCTTAGAGTAGTCTTGGGCCTTCCGAGACTTGGTAATCATATCATCCACATATACCTCCATGGTTTTGCCTATCAGTGGTTTGAAAACCCGATTGACTAACCTTTAGAAAGCAGCTCTAACATTTTTCAACCCAAATGACATCACTATATAGTAATATAATCTTTGGTTGGTAATAAACGTCGTCTTCTTCTAGCCTGACTCATGCATTATGATCTGATTATATCCTGAGATGTTCCCATCGTCAAGGTTACTACCAAAGCATTGTCATGTGGGTAATACACTCCCACTTCGTCCTCATCTATGAACATAATTGGCACCGAAATGAATTGTTGTTTCTTCTTTACTCAGATATTCATGATATGAATGTCTGAAGAGGCATTGGGCATGGAGTATCTAGAATAATTTTACCTCGACCTATTCGAATTCCCAGCCAATGTTGCTCCACTTGAGATCACCATAGTCCTTTCTTCTCGTCTCGATCTGTGTTCAATTTCCTGATCTGAGACTCTAGCTCCACCCCCTTCTCTAGCTACCAAGTCTTGCAAATAATTGTTCCGGATCAATATTTCTACCTTACTTCTGAGGTCAAAACATTCATCCATCAAATGTCCAGTGCTTTGGTGGAACTTGTAAAACTTATTCTTGGCTTCCCTTACTAATTTGGTCCTCAATAGGCGATATTCCACTAGTATAATTCCTCGTCTTGTAATCTCCTTTCAAACCTGTGAGAGTGAGGCTTTTAGAGGATTGAAAACTTGATCTCCATGAACATGAGCTACTCCCCTTATGTCGTCTCTCGCAGGTGAGCGGTACCCTTTCAAATGAAAATTTTCTCTTCCCCTTGTTGTCTAGTTCTGGCCCCAACCTTTTTCACTTTTTCTGTCAAGATCACGAAAACTTCTCATGACATCACATTTTCTTCTCGGATCGATTCTAAGACTTTGAGCATCTTTGAGAGATCGTGGTTTGAAAATTTTTTTTCCCTCATCTTGAGAGCTATTTAATCTTCAATCTCAATCTCATTCAACAGCTTTCTTCTAACTGTTTCATAAGTGGTAACAGAGGGTTTCCTCATAGCGTACCATCTTCGGTCTACTCATAAACCTTTCTTAAGACCTTCTAGAGCTAAGGAGTGATAATAAGCCCCTAATTCCATCACTTCATCATGATATCTTTTGACGAAGCTCTTGAGGCTTTCACTCTCTCCTTGTTTCATGAGTAACAGCGAACTCAGAGTCTTGAATTTGACAACAGCGCCTGTGAACTCATCGACAAAAGCTCCGTACAATTATTCAAAGCTACTGATGTTGCCAGGTGTCAGACTGGTGAAACATTTTCTCACTTATCCTTCCAAAGTCAGGGGAAACAAGCGGCACATCTAGGATTCATCGAACCCCTAGATTAACATAATTTCTTTAAATAGATCCATATGCAATAATGGGTTGGCTTGGCCTATGAAAAGGTTGATTTGGAGCATCTTAAATTTTTGGGGGAAAACGAGGTCCAATATTTTTCGAGAAAAAGAGGATTTTTAGTAAAATCCTATCTTTAGTGACAAATCGCCTTTCCTTTACCTTTGCCTTTTTTTTGGTTCTCCAACTCCTCAACTAACTTTTGAACGCAGACGTCTAAGTTTTCAACTAGATCACTATCTTTTCTAGATCTTCACCTTTAAAATAGGCTTCAAACATAGCCTTCTATTTGCCACTTTTGATCTAAGAACACTCTCATATCCTCCTGACTGGGACCGTGGCCCGATCCCCTTTTAGGAATCATCGCTGAGTTATTAGGCAAATATTCAAACATCTGTGGCTACTCATCATGAAGCTTATCAGCATCATTATTGCCTCGAGGCTCTTTGAAGGGATAGCCAGAAATCTTCCCTTTTCTCTTCTCTATAGTGGTATATTTTCTCCTGGTGGCGTCTCGGTGATGTTCAGTCAGATGATTTGTGTACGTTGCATCCAGCACACTGCTTTTAACAGTTTCTACTAGTTTGGGCGTCTTTAACTCCGGAGAACCAGTTTGGAACATCTTCTTCATTTATACTACTTCCTCTGCCAAAGCCTAAATCTGCTATCCTTTTCCTCATGTTCCTTTTCATTCTCCACTAACATTTTGGCTAACCAGGCTGTTTTTGCCATCTCCGAACGAAGGAGGAGTTAATACGGCGACAAAGCTTCTAAATCATAATTCACGTCCTCTAACAATAGCGGTTGATCGCTAATATCTTGATTAACAGCCTTATGGTCATTCACGACATTGTCATGCGAATTCCCCCTCATCGTTACTCTATTCCTTGTCATATACGTTCGCGAAGTTGCCAAATTTTTTTATTTTGTGGTTGTTTCTGACTTTTTGTTTAGTTCCCACAGACGGTGCCAGATATTAATGCAGCAAAAATCCCTTCTGTGGATCTTGTGTACCAGAAACGATTTTCTTCTTCTTTCACTTGACTTGCGACCACAATCAAAAGTTATGGGAGTAAAAAGTAGGTTGTCCAGTAAAAATCCTCCGATGCTTAAATTAGGGTTTTATTTGTGAATATTTTCTTTGAAGAAAGAGAAAGCTAAAGGAGAATTGACGTATTTTTTACCAAAGTTTCAGTAGTCGTACCTGGTTGTAGTTGATCTCTTTTTATAGATGTTATCATCTCTTTAATATGGCAAAATACTATAAAATCTGGTAACCAGAATCTCACTGTGCGAGAATCACGAATATTCCATAAGTTAAGCATCAACTTTTGGATTTGGTGACATCATATCTTTAAGATTCTTCTATGTAAGAAGCTTAATTTGGCAAGAATCTTTATTATAAAATAATCCGGAAATGTATGCGAAGGAAATGAATCATTCACTAATACGTAACTGTAATAAGGTCTCAGAAATCTTCATTTGGAGATCGTTATTCCCTTGGTATAAGCTTTAGTGCTGCATGTCCGAGACTTTTATAAGCTGTAGCCGAAACCTTCTTAAGCTGTAGTTAGGCCAAGACCTTCATAAGCCATGGCCGAGACCTTGATGAAATAATCTCTAAATAAAATTTGATCCAAAGCCCATAATACGATTTTGAAAAGTCTCAACACTTACTACTCCTGATCTTCTTGTCATCCTCTATAGTCGAGACCTTTAAGTTGGCTTCAGAACCCTTGTTTATAAAAATTTTTTAGGCCTTTAGTCTCTTAGGCCTTACACGTATCGGGCTATACACTCAACCAATATTAACTCTCAATTAGAATTATAGTTAAGAAATCAATATACTGTAATCTCAAGATTTTAAGGTAAAACTCCAGATATATAAATCTTATGTAAATTTTTGTTTGCTTAATTAGTATAATTCTAAGCATTTTTATGTATCCAACCAATAAAATGTATAAAATTAAAGTTATATCGAGCATTCTATGTACCTAATTTAATAAAAAAAACATAAAATCAAAGGAAAAGAAATTGTGATCTTGCAGAGCTATAAGATTGTAAGCTACACAATAGAAGTTTTAAAGCTGCAGAATAGAAGATACACTTAAGCGCACTTTTGGCGTAATTTTGGAACATTTATTCATGTTTCAAAATTATTTTTTGCTATGTCATAAAATAAATATAATTAGATTGTATTTCTAAATAAAATGAATACAAAAATATAGTTTCAAAGGCTATAAGTATGATATAAAATGGTCTCATGAAATATTTGAAACCTAGATTTTACTAGTTCGATAGCAAACAAATGAAAAACATGAAAATAATAAAGAAAAATCCTAATTACAATACCAACGCAAATAATCGCGATTGCGTTTAACTTATGTAATAATCGTTTAAATTCCTAGGTAGCTATAGCAAACAAGTTATATTCTCGTGAGAGTTTCCAATAATACTATCCATAAATATCAATATGCACGAATAAAATTTCCTTTATATTACCACATCTTGCAGCCCATATCACTTGTTTTACTTCAGACTACCATTCAATCTGCCATTCACTAAATTCAAGAACTTTTTATTAGGATGTAAGGTAGGTTAAGGAAGGTGTTGTGTCATGTATTCCCATCAATGAAATAAGTTTCATATCAATAAAAACAGCCCACATCAGCACTTCTAGTCCATCTAAACTTGTTAAAAAGACAAAATATCATTTAACAAAAGTTTCAAGAGGACTATACATTACTATTCTTACTTAAAGATAGTCTCACCAAAGTCTATAGAAATTAGACTTATAGTTTCAAGGAAAATGTATGAGACTATAAATAGAGGTTCAACTATCCAAATAAAGGAAAATGGAACTCTCCATATGATTAATACGCTTTTAAAATAACACCAAACTCATTCTTTAAGATACTGGAAGAAACACTTTTTTATTTTATTTTATTGAATTATTATTTATTCTAATCTTCTTTGTATTACAATTATACACAGAAAACTCTAAACTGATTTAAGCATTTGATGTTTTCACCAAGCAGCCAGACCTTTAATCCGGTTCATCTCGCAGCCACCTAACTTGTGAAAAATCAGAAAAGTCGAAGACTCTACATCAATAAATTTGTTCACGTAGAAAAACAAATCAAGTGTTGACAATTAGAGAATGAAAATCAGGTATCAATATAAGGGTAAATGATACGAAAAGTATATGTATGAAATAAAAGATAGAAGTTTTATAAGCTTTAAAAGTACTTTTCACTTATTTTCAATACTAGCTTGTGAGAAAAAAATGTTATTGTTGTAATTGAGAATATGAACTTAGACTCTAAGTTAATTATTAACAACTTAATCACCTCATGCAACAATAATGAAGTGGAATCACAATAATAATTTGATTATAATATATAAATATTACCTTTTATGGTTTTTGTATATAGTAAAGTTGTATATAGAAAAAAATAGGCTTATTCCACTAGATACTTAAATTATTTTCAATTGGCAGTTGAAATGAAAAATCATAACTATATACCACCTTTTATATTATATTTGTTTTCTTTATGACCTATGTTATTTTTATGTGTATGTTATTTTTTTGTGTTAATTGCAACAATAACTTTATAAGAAGTGCAATTGTTATATATTAAAAAAAAAAACATACATGGAATATATATGTTTACTTTCAATAAATGCATAAAAAAAATGACATAAAAGACTGTTGCCATCAGTAAGCTCCCTCAAAGTACATTACATCTTGGTATTTCCAAGATGCATTGCATATGCTAAACTATGTACTTCTTCTAAAATCTGATTCTTCAATTCTAGATTATTTGGTGAATAGAGTTTGTTGCCCATTACTAACGTCTCGTTATCACTAAATGAAAAATCATTTCGTAAACCATTCTTCAATTCTTCCTTCAACTTAACCATATTATGATTTTTATTCTAAACTTCTCCAATCTGATCAATCAATATAGACCTAACTAGAAAATGAGCTAATAGTGTTTCATACTCACTTATTGCTAGATTAACTCCAAGTGATTTCAAAGAAGTTAACAACAAAAGATAGGTTACCTTTATATGAGCAATGGAGCTTAAAGATTTTCTACTAAGTGCATTTGCTAATATATTCACCTTGCCCAAATGATAATCAATAGTACAATATAATCGTTAATTAGTTCAATTTACTTATACTATCTAAGATATTGGGAAATGGTTTTCACTCGCTGGAAGTAACAACTATCATACAGTTGTACGAAAAAACTCTCAGAGAATCATAACTGAAAAATATACAAGTTTTAAAATAATTTAACAAATTTAAACAAAAATAACAACAAGAATATATAAATTATACCCCACGCTGTAAAACTGAAAAAGTTAATCGTCTCTAGTTGGCTCCAAGCATATTCACATGTCAGTTTGTTGACGATATTTTCGATTTATATGTTGGGAGACTTGATTAAGATTGTAATATAACTATTACAGGCTTCAACAAGCCTTGAATAATTTTCTACAACTTAAAAATGTTCCTAACTATTGAGAAATTAGATATTACAAGAGAAAATAATTTTTTCTCTCTTTTCTTTCTTCTTTTTCCTTTTTATTTTCCTTAGAAAATGTCTAGGAAAGTTTTTTCTTCCTCTCTCTTAAAGTGGCCAAATTTTCTTCTTTTTCCTTCTCTTAGTTTTTGTTTCATTTTTTTTTATTTATACTTACACATGTATCAAAATGTATAAATGAAAGCAAGCTTGACAATTTTTCATTGGTGGATTTCAAAATCCATAAAATTTAATTCATTCATTAAAATTTTTAATTTTATCAAATTACTTAACAATTAAGTAATAATAAATATTAATAATAAAATTTAGTTATCAAAATCTTTACTATTGATTTCTATTATTATGGATAAACATTAACAAGATTTTGACACTTGACCATTTTATATGATGTCATTTGTAAAAAAAATATTTAATTAAATATTTCAAAAATATTTAATTCAAAAATATTAGGTGTCATAATTCACACCCTTGATTTGTATCATAATGGATAAGTATGAGCAAAATTTTAACACTTGACAATATTTGATTTTGCTATTTATCAAGTAATGATTTATTTTATTTTATCACTTGGTAACAAGTATTATTTAATTATCAATAAATTTTATTAAATATAAATAAATAAACTAATTTATTTATTAATATATAAATCAAACAATATATCAATCAGTTTTTTATATATCTGTAAATTATATTTACAGTATTAATAAATTACTATAACATTTTTTGAACTTACTTGTGTTTCAATATTAGTGTTGGAAATTTTATTCTTTACTTTTAAAGAATAAAATTGTCTTCCGATCAACTTATTAGAGCAATTTAATTTTTATCAATACGAAACATCATTAACTGGCTTAATGATATTTATTTTATCTATCGTCAACTTATCGGTTAATGTGCGTAACTCCTGAATTTACCATGAGTTGGATATGAACCAATATGAACCCTTTCGAATCACTTCGGTACAACTCATTATAACTGAAGTTCCTAATGATCATGAATAACTTCTAGTAAGATAACATGACCCCCAAAACACAGTGAATATATTTTTGAATAAACCTATATAGTCCCACTTACGTGTAGTAAAGTCTCTCTGCTGTCGACTTCCGATCGAGTGCAGGCCATGGTGTCGTCAAACTCCTAACTCGATCATAGGTGTAACAATCGAAATTTTACGTAATAGTTACAATAAAATTTTGGTGACAAGATAATTTTTTTTTGCAAATATAACAGATAAATAATTCAAAAAGTCAGTTAATAATAATTTTAGGTTATTTTCAAATTTCAATTTGGGCTAGTTAAATTTGCAATTGGGTTTAACAAAATAAATTGTAAAACAAGCCCACATGGTAAGCAAACTTGAAGCCCAAAATATAAGCCCATAGAGTAAGCAAATTTCAAGCCCAAAACAAGCAAATATTACAAGCCCATGATTAAGTAATAAGAAAAAGCCTAAATAAGCTCATTAATGTGTAAATGGCCGACCCATACCCTTACCTATAAGTGACCCATTTTATTTTTGTTTTTTTTCTTGCATTTAGCAAAGAAAAGTCTAGAAAGAAGGAAAACAAAAAGAGAAGCAAAACTACGAAGTGAGAATTGGGGAGGGGGGGGGTGGGGGGGAAGGCTTGTTCGAGTGAAATGAGAAAAAGGGAGGAGATGAAAATGACATAGGAGAAAAGAGAAGCAAGCATGAACGAGAAAAAACAAAGAGAGAAGAGAGCAAATCTCGTGAGAGGGAAAGGGAAGAGAAAGCTTGTTGGCCAAGTATAGAGAAAGAAAGAGAGGGAAAGAAAGATAAAGGGAGAGAGAAGAGTGAAGACGTGAAGAATGAAATGGGGAAGGATTTTGGCAGAGAGGTGAAAGGAGAAAAACCCATTCTTCTCTTTGATTTAGCCAGAAGAAGCAAGAGCCAAGGGAGAGGAAGATGATTTCAACAAGAGCAAATAGGGAGAGGAAGATGATTTCAGTAAAAGAGAGAAGAGCAAAACGAGAAAAAGAGAGAAATTGTAAAGAAAGAAAATGAAAGGTGCCACTTGCTCGATAATATGCCTGAATGAGATGCGAAGACACGAACGAAGGAAGATGGAAGGAAGGAAATCTAATTTTTCTAGTGAAAGTGGTGAGTATATGTGTTTGATTTTGATCTTGAAAAATTTGGATTGTATTGAGATGATTTATATGTTAAATGGTATATGTTAAGGAAATCTGATTTTTCCAGCGAAAGTGGTGAGTATATGTGTTTAATTTTGATCTTGAAAAATTTGGATTGTGTTGAGATGATTTGTATGTTAAATGGTATATGTTGAATGAATTGTTAGAGATGAAATGGCTTGAGCAATGCATGGTTTAATTTAGGGTAGTGTTTGATGTTAGAGAATTGTGAAATTATCATGAAAATGAATGTGTAAATTGAATAGTTGATAAGTTTAAGAAGTCATGACAGTGTTTATATGGTTGTGTTACGAAAACTAAAATGAAAACATGCGTAGAGCGTTGGCCATTATTATGCATCTCTATGATTATGTGTTAGGGTGGAAAAATATAAAAATGAAGTGTGATTACATGATATATAGTGGCAGAGTTGAGCAGAATAAGGGGCAGCGATGTTTCGGATATAATTCGATTTGTGTGTTAGTCGTTGAAATTTCGATTAAAGCTTGGTAAAATGGAAACTGAGCAAGTTCCGGACCTCAGATTGAGGAATTGCAAAATTTTATAAAAAACTAGAAACAAAAGGGAATGTTATAGCTAAAAACTAGGTTAAGACACTTAACAATGAACTTCCAGAAAATTTTGTAATAGGACTACCCTGTCGTAGAGCTGCATTCTATCTCGTTGCATCATATATCAAAAATCAACTATAACTTAAGCGATTGGATTCAAAATCCAAATCCATAAAGTACGGTAGAAACTAAACTCATAATAAAGTACACCGCAAAAATATAAATTGTGATATGTTACCAATTTAGCACAGTTTAAGTTTAAAGTTACTCGTTGTACAGTAAACATCACTTAGGTGTTTATAACTTGAGTAATCAAATCCGAAATCTGATTTCGTCAAGTACGTTAGAGATTAGACTCATAATAGAGTGTGGCATCAAAAATTTAGATGGTGATACATTGATGATTTAGCACAGTGCGAGTTTAAAGTCATTCGATGTGCAGTAAATATCACTTAGGTCGACCGGAATGGAAATTTCGATTCGAGTTCTCTAGTAATTCAAGTTATCTTAGTTTTATAGAAGTAAAGTTTGTGTGTATTTATTTATCTATTCATCCAATTATGATCATGAAACCTAACATAAGCCGTTATTGTAAATCGCCGATCGGAGCACCGCCGACACGTTTTGGTACGACTTGCTTGAAACGCATAGGTGAGTAGACTAATCTAGTTTTACAATGATTCTAAACTTACATTATTTGGTCTTAAGGAACCCTTAGAATTGATAAGAGCTCTAATATCTATATATATATATATATATTATTAAATTAAGCTATATATATATTATTGAATTAAGCTTGAATCTCTATGAAAATTAAAATAGTTGTGATTTTTGCTAAGCTGAATTTGTATGAAACGATTAGGAGTGCTTAGTGCCCTGTTTTATAGTTATTTCATAAAGATATTAAAGTGTTTAAATTATGAAAAGGGCCCTTGGGGCATTGATATTTATTTATATGTTTTGTTATAAATATGGTATATTAATGATGACGAGGATATGTTGAAATATTACAATTTACAAATTATGCTTTAGTTTATGACATGTGAATGAGTAATTCTGTATTTCATAAAATTACTGAATTAATGATGAAATATATGTGATGAAGGATTCAATTAAATTCTTAAAATTGCGTTGAACAATGCCTTATAAATGCTTGACTATGTTGATTATGAAAATTGCTCTTGGAAATGTCGATCATGTGTTGCGACATTGTGAAGGTACGAGTTGTGATTTGGGCCTTGAATATGTTAAAAGTTTACTTATGACTCTTATGGTTGTGGAATTGTTTCGGCAATGTCAAAGACATGTCAAAAAATTATGAGATTATAGGTAGTAGTCTGGGCCACAATAGGTGAGAAAGAGATCTTGAGGTTGAAAGTTGTCATATATATATATATATATATATAATTTATGTATTTCATGCAATTAAAGCAAAAATTATGGTATTGTTATCTAATATGATTTAAGAATTTTTTAAGTTGCTTTACCTTTAATAATTATGTTCATAAGTGTAATTATTGACTAAGAACTAAGGGGACGGCGATATTTAACACCCTTGGATTTGAACAGAACACCAAAACACATGCTCTGTTTTTGCTTGCAGCAGCTGTACGGCTCACGAAACGGATTTCCGGGCGCACAACCGCTGCTGGGAGTCTTGATGAACGTTTCAAGTTGCGGAAAAAACTCCCTAGAGGATCGATCAGTG
>JAXCLQ010006856.1:1914-37738 GCA_035584115.1 Cedrela odorata
AAAAGGGTAGCAAGACTCATGGATTAAAGTTTTGAATCATTCAATTAAAAGATTATAATGCTTCCATTTTCCAAATTGAAGATTGTTGTAGTTAATATTTGTAGTTATCAAGGGTGAGAAAAGAATTGAATGTGTCGTTTCTCTTTCTTGAATGAGAAATGATAACTCTTCTATATATAAGACACTGAAATAGCATAAAGTATTGCCCTTGATCGATTGATAGTTCAAACATTTTTCAAAGGAGTGTCCACTCAACTCAGGAAAGTCCAACAAAAGTCCGAACATTATTCCTAATTTGTATGGTTGCCATTGGAATATAATCAATCAAAGTCAAGTCAAGAATCCGTGTTTCTTGATTATCCTTCTTTCTCTCTATTCCCATTGAGATATCGTAGAAATCGGATTCACTTCAAGTAAGAAACTGGCCAGTTGGCGTTCAATTTTAGATTGAATTGAATTTGCTTGCGCGTTTTTTAACCTTGGTATCTAAACAATAGCCCTTAATTATAATGTATTGGGTCAACAAGAAGACTTTGACAAAACCTAAAATTAGAAGAAAATGAAGTGCGAAATCAAAGCTAAAGAGAGAAAAAGCTGAGAGATTATTTGACCGTCAAGTATGAATGCTAATTATACTGCCATATGATAGTTTTCATGATAAGAAATTCAATCCTTCAAGATTAAAGCATGCATGGAATTACATTCCTTACGACTTAGTCTTTACTTCTTGATCAGTAGTCATGGAAAGAGACACGTGATTTGAAACTCTAGCAAATTCCACAGGCAATATAAATATCCATGCCGGGTTTGGTAGACCTGATAATCAAGCTGGAAAATAAAACAGACTGTTTTAATTCAAACTAGTTCGTTAGGCCGGTTAATAAGATCATAATTGAATTAACCCATCGAATCATGTAACTTGTAAATATGCATGGAAAAGTAAGGAATTATATAAATAAATATAAGAGAAATTATCATTCAAAGTTAAGACATTTGTTTATTCAGCTACACGCAATATAAAAGGTATCAAAAGTTATCAAATAAATATAAAATATAGTATAAAATAATATTTGGGTACTCTTACACGTGTAATTGATTATAATACTCTTAAACTTGTGAATAAATATTAAAAAATATATTTTTATTCATAAAAATATTACCATAAATACTTTTTTTTTTTTTACAAAATTCTTCTTTTCCTACTATTTTCTTTACTTCAAATTCAATTACAATACATTCAAAAAGAAATCTATTACAATAAAAAAAATATAAGGGAAAAGAATAAAAATTTATTGAAACTCAAATTATTATAATATTTTATTGTAACGAATTTTTTGGCCAAACCTAAACGTAAATTTTAAACACATTTGTAATTACAATGCATTCCTTCAAAAAAAAAAATCTATTACAATAAAATATATATATAAAAAGAAGAGTTTTGGAATAAAATTATGGTATTTATGGTGATATTTTTATTGATAAAAATATATTTTATACTTATTCACATGTTTAATGATAGTATAGTCAATCCACACATGTAAGAGTACAAAAACGATACCTTATGTTGGTGTATTTGAGTCAAACCCTATCTACTATAGATACACAATGGAAATAATATAGATACATAAGCAACAATTTATTTCATAGTTACTAAATAAATTGAAAGCGAAAAACAATAAAAACACATTTTATTGTTGAAGTTAAATATAATTTCACGTATGCATGTGAATGTACACTAAGTATAGAGATGACAAAAATAACTAGGCCCGCACAGGCTTGAGCCTTACCCGGGTAAAATAAATTAGACTTGGGTTTCAATTTTCAAGCTCATACTGTTTTGGGCATGGATCCGGGTATGATTATGGATACCCGGATGTGATTCTGCTCAAATTATAAAAAATAAATTTATTTACTTATATTGTTTTAAATTTATTTTTAGGTGGTGTAATTTCTGAAGAAGAGATTTTTACTGGAAAAGAATTAAGAGATGACGAAGACTTGGAGTTGCAATAATTAGACTAGTTGAATGTTCAATTTTGACTTGAACTCTTTAATTTCTTTTAAACTTTGGAACATTTGTATGTTTTGAATTGTTTACATTTAGTTTTATGACTATATTATTGCATTTTTGTACTTCTACTTAAATTTTTAATATATATTTAAACTTGTGTAGTTATATTGTATGTTAAGAATGTAATATAAGTAATATTGTTAATTTTTAGAATTTTTAATGTGTTTTAATGGTTATTTTTTTTTTACTTTAAATAAATTGTAAAAATTTTAAAAATTGTTATGTTTAGGAAGATTTTATTTTATTTTTTTAAAAAAAAAAATTTAAAAAAATTGAAAAAAGATTCGAGCCTGTCAAAAGCCCAGCCTGGCCTAAGTCTCATTTGGACCGAGTTTTTGCAGGCTTAGACCTTATATCTTCATTGTTGGGCCGGTCTTGGGCTTTGTCAAGCCTAACTTGGCCCGACCCAATTGCCATTCCTAACTAAGTAGGTTTCCAAAAAAGACTGATAGGTTACAACGGTCTCACTTAAAAACAAGACTTCTTAGGTATTACAACTTCAGTGACAGAACATTCCTTGACATGTACATACTCATACAAGTACGTTACATACCAATATAGATTAAAATAACAATTATCAAAGTTAAAAATTAATTAAATAGTTAATCATACCTTACTGGTTACAAGATTAGTTTTAAGCAACAATTGTTTATTTCAACAGAACCTTCATTAGAAAATGGTCTCTAGCTTGTCCACTAGGAACTCTACAATAGAGAGAATCTGAATTCTTAAAAGTGGAAGAGAGGTTTCAGAAGTAACAGCATTTTATGATTAATTTTTTCAATGTCTAAAACTAAAACTCAATTGAGTTTATTTAATGTTAAAGATCGAATGATTTTCTAACTCATATTAGTACACATGTCACAAAACTTTACACTAATCAAAATATTGTAAAGTTTTATCACCACATTCATTTATACATCGTGTTTAACATTTACACATCATGCTTAACATTTACACATCATGCTTAATGTTTGCACATCATGCTTAATGTTTGCACATCATGCTTAATGCTTACACATCATGCTTAATAGTTACACATTTATTTCTTTAATAAACTATTATAATTATATAATAATTAGTTCATTATCTTTATAAACTCTTGATAAATGTTAATTAAGTCTCCAGTCTTTACACTCCAAGTTGTGTGACTCCCTAAGTTCACGTATGTTTGTCGTATAGAATTTTTCTCTATCCATGAGTGACATCCACTTACATATCATTGTAATCCCAAACAACATGTATTCTTATGAATTATACAAATTGAGTTACCACATACGTATAGTCCTTTCGTCATCTAATATCTTAGTTGAGTATGTAGAAGTAGATTATATGGTTAAGTGTATATTGCATTATACTTTATTTTATCTTTAGATTCACGCTACGTAAATAATATTTAGAAACTCTTTTATAATTTTATCTTAAATATTATAAACTCATTTTCAATGTCTACTCTAATCAGAAATTGAATGTAGTATAATTCTAAAGATTACAAGATATGCACCCCAACCATATGGAATAATAGATCCTTTATTGAATACACATCAACCTCCATGTGTGTCAGTCTTTTCCCAAAAACCATTCAGAGATCAAACCATAAAAGACTTATGACATGTATGACATCTAAGAATAAAGGATCACACACAAGATAACCGTAGCATCTCAAGTCAAAGGACCACATATGCCTACTCAACTCGAAAAGAGCTCCTATTGATAGTTTTGTGGAGTGTCTATCAAAAGTCTTTGATGAGCCAATTCAGTGAATCTATTCTTCAATGAGTACTCACTTACATATATGTACAAACTTTTCTAAGCTTATAGTTCATTGAGATGAACCATATGAATCTATCAAAATATATTACATGTGCTAGTCTATTCGGTTTATTAACCGACTCATGTTAGTAAACTTAAGGCTAGAAATCTTTTTGCGAATATACTATATAATGAAGCTGTCTCAATATAACAACTATTTATCACCATGTTCACTACAATAAATATTTTTGAGTTTTTGTCAATTATATTCATTAATTTGAATAAATTCAAAATACCAAATGTAATATAAAAGACAAACCTAAATACCATATAAGTATAAAAGAATGATCTCGAAAAAGTATAAACTTATATAAATAATCAATAATTCATACAAAAAAGATTGGTACTATAGCACCAACTTCAACAAACTCTCACTTACACTAGTGCCATTATTGATGGTACATAATACTCATTGCCTCTATATATTTATCAAATAATTTAAGAGGTAAGGCTTTAGTGAGTGGGTCTACTACTTTTTCTAAAGTAATTACTTTACGATCTGCTGCTTCTCCTCTAGCTATTATCTCTTTAATTATATAATATTTGCGTTTCATATGTTTAGACTTTTGGTGTGCATAAGCTCCTTTGCTTATGCAATGGCTTTATTATTGTCACAATACAAAGGAATCAAGTTTATCATGCTTGGAACAACTCTCAGCTTAGAGATGAAGTTTTTAATCCATACGACCTCTTTTGTAGCTTTAGAAGCTGCAATATATTTTGCTTCAGTGGTTGCAGTTGAACCTTATTTGTAACTTTTTCTACTCACTCAACACCATTGAGGGTAAAAACAAACCTAACATAAACTTTTATTGTCAATATTAGATTGAAAATCTAAATATGTATACCCCTGTACTTGTAAGTTATTTTTCCTATAAATTAGAAACTTATCTTTAATACCCTTAAAATACTTGAAGATATGTTTCACTGTAGCCCAATGATCATTACTTAGATTAGAGATATCGGCTAGTAACACTTACAACCAAACTGATAAAAGATCTTGTACATAACATGACATACATAATACTACTTATGCTCGAAGCATAAGATATTTTAGACATTCTAAATCTCTCATATTCAATTTTAGGGCTCATTTTTCTAGAGAGATATATACCATTTCGAAAATGTACATTTACAGTATTTGCATTACTGAAATTATATCTTTGTAGGATATTATCTATGTGCAAAGATTGATAGAGTTCAATAAGCTTTCTAGCTTTATCTCTATAAAGTTGTATACCTAGTATATATGAGACTTCTCCTAAGTCTTTCATGGAGAAAATCTTGCATAAGTAATTCTTTATAGATTGTAACGTACTTATATCATTAGCGATAATAAATATGGCATCAACATATAATACTAGAAAAACAATCATGCTCCCACTGACCTTTTTATACACACATGTTTCTTCTTCATTTTTTTTATGAATTCAGATTATCTAATTGTTTCATCAAAACGAAGATTCCAACTTTGGAAAGTTTGCTTAAGTTCATAAATGGACTTCATTAGTTTGCATACCATATTTGAATTTTCTCTTGATGTAAAGCTTTCTGCATGTTCTATATAGATATCTTCATCAAGAGATCCATTTAGGAAAATTGATTTTAACATTGTAACTGGTGAAATTTTTTTCTCAAAGTCTATGTCAGGCTTTTAAGCATATTCTTTTGCTACCAGTCGAGCCTTAAAGGTCTTGGCCTTTCCATCAATCTCTTACTTTTTTTTGTAAACCCATTTACAACCAATAGAATCAATTCGTTTAGGAAGGTTAACTAAGTCTCATACATAATTAGCGTGCATTGATTTAATCTTAGAATTCATAGTATTTAGCCATTTTTTCAAATTCATATCTAACATGGCTTTCTTATAGGTTGTAGAATCATTTTCTTCCAATTAGAAAACATCAAGACTATAAAATCATACCTTTCAGGTGGTTATGATATTCTATATGACCTATGAGGAAATTGTGCAAAAGATCATTCATATAATTTAACATGAGGCTCTAACATAGGTTTATCATTTTTCTGATTAATTTTATCTAGACCAATTTTTCTACAATCTTTATCTTCTTGGATAAACTAATTTTATAAAAAAATGGCATTACAAGTAATGAACATATTTCTTTCTTCTCGATTGTAGAAATAATAACCCTTATAATTTTTGGAATATCCAATAAACATGTACTTATACCTTTTATGTGTAAATTTATCTCGTTGTGTAACTTTTACATAAGTGAAACAATCCCAAATCTTAACGTACTTAATACTTTGTTTTTTATCAACGCATAACTCATATAGAGTTTTAGAAACAATTTTTGAAAGAACCGTATTCAAAAGATGAACACCAATATCAAGACCATATTCCCATAGGGAGTAATAAAGATCGATGTAACTCAAAATAGATCGAACTATATCTAATAAAGTTCTATTCATCCTTTCTGATACTCTATTGTGTTGTGGAGTACCAGAAGGACTTAGTTGATAAAGAATCTCATTCTATTTTAAATAATAAATTAACTCGTTGTTTGGATATTCACCACTTAGATCTTATCTAATGCATTTGATGAATTTCCTTGTTTGCTTTTCTACTTCGAAACAAAATTCTTTGAACTTTTCAAAAGTTTTCGATTTGTGTTTCATTAAGAACATATAACCATATCACGACATATCATCGATAAAGGTTATAAAGTATTAAAAACCACCAAGCGCAATGTGATTTATTGGCCCACATATATTACTATGTATAAGTTCTAATAAATCATTAGCCCTGTAACTACCACTAGTAAAAGAAGATTTGGTCATCTTCCCTTGGATATAGGCTTCACAAATCAGATAATGTTCTATGGTTAGATCAGATATCAAACTATCCTTAACGATTGTTGTTAGTTGTTGTATACAAATATGACCTAATCTCATATCCCAAAGTTTTGTAATAGTTTTTGATCTTTTTCTTTTATTCACCTATACATTCATGATATCTCTACTTGTATATAATTTATAATGATCATTTACCAAAAGACAAGTGGTAAATAAAATATTATTTTTATTATACAAATATAAGGAACCATTCTGAATATTTACAAAATATCATTCTCTGTCAAGTATAGATAATGATATTATTTGTCTAACAAGTCCTAATACAAAATAACAGTTATTCAAAAATAAAGTACATCTAGAAGAGAGATTTAATAAATAAGTGCCTACAGTTACTACATCAATGAAATCTTCATTCTCAACACATAGTTGTATCTCCTCTTTCCTTAGCTATCTACTTACCGTTAAACCTTGCGACATATTACAAATGTGAGAAGGGCAAACGGTGTCTAACACCCAACTAGAGATGTCAATTCGGATAAACGAATCGTATATGTGTCAACACAAATATGATTTGTTTATTATTCAAATTGATACGAATAAGATTCGTTTATTATTCTTATAAAAAATTTAAATCCGAATACGATTCGTTTATTTCTATAGAATTTGTCACGACAGGATTATTCTTTTAGATCCGTTTATTCATTTAGACATGATTATTCGTTTAAATTTGTTTATTCGTTCATATACGATTATTCATTTAACACGATTCGTTTAGACATGATTAAATTATAACAAAAATAATTAAAAATATAAATTAAAATATTAATAATTTAGTATTATTAATAATGTAAATTAAATCTATTTATCCAAACTTCTTCAAAGTAAATAGAAAAAATTTTAATTTTAATTCTTATAGCATATTCATCATCCATAAACAACTAATAAATAATAACATAAATTCAAATCTCAATTTTTATAAATCCTACCACTGAAAATCAGAAAAAACGATTTTTTTTATTCTTCGCATAACAAGCATAATTAATATGAGCAGGAGCTATCTTTGCATTTGCAATATCTTTCAATGAACAACACAAATATATCACAAAAAACAAATCTGTATTTTTATGTTAAAAAAAAAGTAGATAAACATATAAACAATAACAAGAATAAACAAGTCAAACTAATATGATCAAATTCATAAACTATTACTGCTCCAATCCAAAGTACCTTTGGTTATGCCATTAGAATCATCAAGGAAAAACTATAAAAATTTCAAGATATAATGCCACGGGTCAAATGGCTTGAACTGGTGCTCGCAGAATACTCTATAAACCTTTTGGTATCACCTGAATTAAATCCATGATCATATAAATTTACTTCAAACAATAAATACAGGAAATATTAAATAATTAAATAATTCATGGATCAGATTTTTAATCCAAGGAAAATAGGTAGTCTACCATAAAATAGACTTGTAAGAATCAACGACATTAGAAAACAAACATGTAAAAAGGAAAAAATTCCATTAAAAAAAAGCAGCTGAATTTTTATAACATTTGAGCGACAAGGCCACATTGTATGATTGTCTGATGCATCAACTAGGCAAACACATTGTGGCATACCATTTACTGATGAAATTTCAGCACTTAGCCATATAGAGATCAATAAAGAAAATTCAAAATCTAATTAAGTTACACAAGAATTACACTTCAACAAACACCAAAATGTTCTCTTTCGTATCAACAACTGATCAATTCTAGAATTAACTCTAAATGAAGTACATTTTCTTTTTCATATTAAACCAAAGTGAAAATCCAACCTTAACTAGTAGAAATCAATACTATTGATCTAACCAAATACATTTCATAGCATTCAACTTTTGCTCATTACTTGATTGAAGAAAGGCTAATTGAAACAACTTCTCAATAAGCAAGTAAACATAAATAATATAATACAAAAACTAAAAACAACTTCATTCTTCACCAATAATTTTTAGTAACATCTCAATACACCAAAACAACCGAAGTTTCATAATGGGAAAAAAAAAACACACCAAAATTTATAAACAGAACGATAACGATCACTTGACCTCTATTAGAATTACAACCAAAAAAATATCAAATTATTTAAAATTAGGTAATCAGGGAAATTCACAGTAAATTAACGATGGCAAAAAAAAATCGCAAACAAGTAAAAAATTTGCAAACAAGTGAAAGAATTGAAATCTGTTTCAGGATATTATCAACAATCTAGTAGTAGTATCGGAGGGCAATATGGTTATCGACATCGATTTGCTGAGCACTGACAGCAATGTTAATACCCTCTGAAGAAAACCTCATGATTTTTCCTTTCGTTTCATCTCTTTTCTTTTATATTTCTAGTTATCCAATCAACAATTCTTGCAGATCGAACGATTTTGGTTCGCTCGGGGAAGCAATTATGAGAGACAAGGCCCTAAAAAGAGTACATCGTTGACAAGTATAAAGTATTTGTCAAGCTTGCTTGGAAATTCATTCACCAATTTAGTTATGTTTGTTGTGTGCAGTGGGTCATGTGGGGGGACGACGACATAGTGGAAATGAGAAAAATGAGATAGAGCATAAAGAAGCAACCCTAAATGGTTTCTCTTTAGTTTATATATTATATCAAAATGACATCGTTTTGGTCTGAATCAAAACGATGTCGTTTTAATAGTGTCTTAAATGAATAAATGAATTAAGCGGGTCAAACACGAATATGACACAATTATTTTAGATTCGACACGATTTTTATTCGTATCAATTTTTTTCAAATTCGAATCTGTTTAATTATATCGAATTTGTGTCATGTCCCAAATTGACACCCATACACCCAACCATTATTCGTTTCAAATGCTAAAGAAATATCAATAATAGACAAATAAATAACTTCTAAGGATTTCTTTAGTCTGGCAAGGTATTTTGAATAATTACATTTCCAGTGACCATCCTTACTACAGAAGAAACATTTTTTTAGGTATTTTTTCTTTGGGCTTGGATATGCCACCCTTAAGACCTATCTTGGGTGCCTTTTTCTTTTTCTTCTCCTTTGGCTTACTATATGCCTTAAAAGAAGAAACACCTTAAAGATAAAGAGCTAAACTCTTTTTCTTCAAATCCTTATCTGTAATTTGCAATAGAACTCTTTTCTAACAAATTAAAATTCATAATAAACTCTGCAAAAGATCTAAACAACAACTGGAAAATCAAACTATTTCTTAAATTGTTGTCCAAACTCATGTCCATTCATTCCAATTGCTCAATATAGTTGATCATCCTCAACATATGAGGACTTACAAGGCTAACCTCATTGAGTTTTGCTTGGAATAATGTTTTTGCAACTTGGTATATTTCAACCTGTTTATGGTCACTAAACAATTCCTTTCAATACAACATCATAGAACCAACATCATTCATATGCACATGCTGCCTTTAAAGTTTAAGGGATATCGATGCCAAAATGTATGACTTAACTTTTAAATTGTCATCTATCCACTTCTGATGAGTTTCCTTTTATTCTAAAGAGTCACTATCAATAAGTCTTGATGGCATTAGGCGGTCAATTAGATATCCAAGTCTCTCTGAATCTATCACAAATCTAAGATTCATTTGCCAATCCATAAATTTTCTTACACTGGTGAGTCAGTTCACATCAAGTATACATATCAATAGATTAGAAATAGACATTTTAACTATATTTAGACAAAACACATATATTAGTTGAATATTTTCAAGAAATCATGAACACTAAATAGACTATGGATTTTTAATCAAAGTAGTGCTCCCACTACTTTACATATTCCCATAAACTCTATAATAGAAATACGAGAATTTAACTTTTAAATTCTATAATGGAAATTTATACTCATTGAATTCACTCTGACCTCACAATCTTATGAGATTGGCCATTATAAATTCAACATGCAAACAACCCTTTGTTAATTACATCTCATGTAACTCTTAATTTTTTTCAGTCCTTTACCATTTCTTATCCTCATAATTTTTCAATATTGTATAAAGTGTGCCATGAATTATTTTGTCAATTACAAACACAAGCTATTATAAAATCATCCCTCATAATTTTACACTATTGGGTCAAATCATGAATAATTTTTCTAACTTTGAATTAACAAAACAGACCTTGTTAATAATGTTCTCTAACACTATTAACGTTACAACTCAATAACGAAATATTTTTTTAAAATATTTTTCTTTAAAAATATTTTTCGACAAAATGGTCTTATCATGGAATTTATAGCTCCTATTACGTCATATGTAATTTAATTTCAAAATATTAGATAACTATAAACTAGTTATGATACTAAAATTATTGGTGTATTTGAGTCAAACTCTATCTACTATAGGTACATAGTGGAAATGATACAGATACATATGCAATAATTTATTTCATAATTACAAAATAAATTAAAAGTGAAAAATAATAAAACATATTTTATTATTGAAGCTAAATATAATTTTACGTATGTATGAGAATGTACACTAGGTAAGTTCCCAAGAAAGACCAATAGAGTCACAATGATCTCACTTAAAAACTAGACTCCTTAAGCATTATAACCTTAGTGATAGAACCTTCCTTACATATACATGATCATACAAGTACGCCACTTACCAGTATAAATTAAGATAACAATTATCAAATTTAAACATTAATAAAATAGTAAATTATACCTTATTGGTTATCGAGATTAGCTTTAAGTAATAATTGCTTATTTCAGCAAAACCTCTATTAGAGAATGATTTCTAACTTGTTCACTAGAAGCTCTACAATAGAGGGAATCTGAATTCTCAAAAGAAGTAGAAAGGTTTTAAAAGCAATAACATTTTAAGACCAATTTTTTCAATGTCTAAAATCAAAACTCAATTGAGTTTATATAGTGTTCAAGACTGAATGATATTCTAACACATATCAATACATATGTCTCAAAGCTTTACACTAATCAAAATATTGTTAAGCTTTGTCATCGTATTCATTTATATATCGTGCTTTAACATTTACATATCATGGTTAATGTTTATACATCATACTTAATATTTATACATCATGCTTAATATTTACATATCATACTTAATACTTACACATTTGTTCCTTTAATAAACTATTATAATCATATCATAGTTAGTTTATTAATTATCTTTATCAACTTTTGATAAATGTTAATCAAGCCTTTAGTGTTCACACTTTAAGTTATGGACTCGTTAGGTTTATGTACATTTGTCATGTACAACTCTTTTATAAGTCCATGAGTGACGTCCACCTATATATTATAGTGATCCCAAATGACAATAATTCTCGTGAACTATACTTATTGAGTTACCACATATGTATAATTCTTCCGTCATCTAATATTCTAGTTGAATATATAGACATAGATTATACTATCAAGTGTAGAACCCACAAAATTTGAGATAACTTAATTTTATTTGGTTTTGGTATTAGATATAAATTTCGATGTGTTAGGTTTCGAGAAAACAAGCGATGCACGTATAGCTAACCTGAAATTTAGGTATAAAATGTCATACATATATACAGATCTAAGTATGTGATTTTATTTCTCTTTTATTTTCATGATAAGTACAAATAATATAAGGACTAGATTGAAGAGTTTTTAAAACTCAAGAGGTTAATAAGTGAATTTTCATAATTTAGTGGAAAAAGTATAAATAGTGAAAGATGTGGGGCCATACTAAAATATTTATATTAAGGCCTAACAATATTACTAAGTTAACCCTAAAATATTACTAAGCTAAGCCAAATATTTACTAAATAAAGACCAAAATAATTAATCAAATACAAGCCCAAATTTATTAAATTAAAAAATAAAAGCCCAAGTCCATTTTTGCTATGTTTATCCATCCAATTTTCTAGATTATTCTACCTTTGTTTAGAGAAAATAAAAAGGCCAAAATAAAAAAATAAAATAGAAGCAAAGAGGAAGCCAAAAACGTGAGATGAGAGGAGGTAAAAAAAAGAAACGGGCCCGTATATTTGTATTTAAACATATCATTGGTTTTCATTTTGACTATTTTCTTTCTTTCACCTAGTAAAGTCTAGAAAGCTTTAGAAAAGTGAAAAATAAACGAGAAAGAGGGGGAATAAAGTGGAAAAACCAAGAGAGAGAAGACAAAGAGAGGAAGAAAGAAACAAAGAGCAAACGTGAGGCAAGGAATGAATGAAAGGTAAAATCGTGCAAGCCAAGTAAGGGAAAGAAAACTTTGGCTGGATAGGTGAGGAAAGAGAGAAAGAAAAGAGAAAGAGGTGAAAGAAAATGGACAAATGGAGGGAGATGTTGCTATTGTGGTAAGTGTGTGTGTTTTTTTATGGTTTTAAATATCTATTTATTGTTTTATATCTATGTTATGTTGAATTGATGTAAAGAATGAATTTGTGGTTGATTTGCAAAGTGTAAATGTATGAAATGAATTATATATGTGTATGTGGGTGGTTTGATGATGTGTGAAATAATTGTTGAAGAGTGTAGTGGTGATATGCATGGTGTGTGTAGAATTGTTGGGTTTTGGAGAATTTACAGTGGTGCGTGTTATATATGTATAAGACAGCTATTAGTGATTGATATAATAGAGTTATGGTGAGGTTTAAGTGCTGGGAAAATGTAGATTTAAATATGATTATATGTAATTGTGTGGTTGAGTAATGTTTAAACATAAGATAGTAAGTTTAGCATGAAAATGATGTTGAAGGGTAGGTAGTAATTATGTGAGGTGTAGTGAAAATGGAAGCCTAACCATGCAAAAAGTGGGCAGTCATTATTTTCTCTCATATGTGTGTTTTGAGGCCGAAAAAATGAAGGAATTAGGTATAATGGGTCATGAGTTTAGTGGCCGGAAGGTGTTAAAAACATAGGGCTAAAATTGTATGTAAACAGTTATTGGAAACCTCGAATAGGACTCAGAAAAATAAGATTTTAATGAGTTCCGGACCTCAGATTAATGCGCCGTAAAATTCTAGAGAAACTAGACATATAGAAGCATAACATATCTGAAAATTAGCTCGTTTTGTAAAAAGATGAGGTTGCAAAAAAATTCAGAATATGACTGCCTTGTCGAAGGTCATACTTTATTTTTTTGCGTCCTATGTCGAAACTTGTCTTAACTTGAATAATTGGATTCAAAATTCAAATTCGTAAAGTGCAGTATAAATTAGATTCATAATAGAGTGTGTCACCTAAAATCTAGGTTGAGATACGTTGCAAGTTTTGAGGGAATTCAAATTTAATACAACAAATAATTAAAACTTATTAATGTTTTATTAGGTGACAAGTTCAAGCATAATACATATATTTATTTATTTATAAGATATATATATATATATATTGTATTAAATCTTAATGAAGAATCATTTATTATAAATTGATAACTCGAGCATTCGACACCAACTTCTTAAATCAGGTAGATTAAATCGCAACTGGTGAGTAGATATTTTATTTTCAAAAGATTAATTATGACAAAATGTTTGAGAGAATATTATGATGTTCAAGAATATTGTTTGAACAACTGAATATTATATACATGTTTTAAAAATTGATCCGAATTGTTGAGTTGTTTTATGAATCCAGTGTTTATAACTATTTTATATTGAAAATAAAAAAAAATTACGATGGAAGTAAAAGTAAATTTAGAAAATGTTTTGGATGTTTATGAATTGTTTATGTGGATGAATTGATGTGTGATAAATTGAATTGTATTGATTTATAAAATATACTTTATGGACTGTATGTGTTGAGATTTGGTTGGTGTAAGTGTTCAGTATGAGTACGTATGTGTATGGATAGATTACATAAGTTTAAAGGGATGGACCAATGTGGGTGAGACTTCTCTCTATAATAGAGTTTAGAGAGATTGATCAATATGGGTGAGACTTCCCTATATAATAAAGTCTAGAGAGATGGATTAATATGGTTGAAGCTTCCTTTTATAATAAGGTTTAGAGGGTCGGACCAATATGAGTGAAGTTTCCCTCTGAAATAAAGTATTGAAGGTTGAACCAATATGGGTGAGGTTTCTCTCAAGAATAATTAATTTATACTGTTTATGTAATTTTTAGTGAACTGTTTAAATTTTAGATTTTTAAATAAATGTGTGATGTTATAATTTAAATTATACACTTTTACTCCTCATTCATATTTTTTATTTTAAATTTTAATCCATTTATTGGGTCTTTAGGACTCACCTCCTCATCTCTTAGTTTTGCAGGATAGATAAGTAATTAAAAATAAAAGAAAAAGATTCTAGTGCAATGGAGACACAGATAGAAGACAAGGTTGAATACTGCATTTACTAGGGTATTAGGAGTCTATCATGTATGGATAATCATTTGTATTATAGATAGATTTGAAATTTGAAGTCATTGCATGAAATTTTAGCGTGAATGGTATTGTGTTAAAGATTGTAAAATATAAAAGGTATTATTTTTATTTTTACTTCACAATAAGGTATACTACTTTTATGCATTTATGCATTGTGTCACTTACTATTGTGATTTCATACTTTTATACATACATTCAGAAAAATAGTGAGACTTAAGGTGATGGTAGGGATCTGTCACCTGCCAATAACATCTCCGAATATGGGATGTTATATCAAGTCTATATTGCACTATACTTTACTTTAATTTTAGATTCACACAAAGTAAATAATATTTAGAAACTTTTTTCTAATTTTATTTTAAACATTAGAAACTCATTTCCAATGTCTACTATGATAAGAGATTGAATGTAATATGATTTTAAAGATCACAGGATATTCACCTCAACCGCATAGAATAATAGATCCTTTATTGAATATACATTAACTTCCATGCGTGTCAGTGTATTCCCAACAACTATTTAGAGATTAGACCATCAAAGACTTATGATATATATGATATCTAAGAATAGAGGATCACACACAAGATCACTGCCACATATTAAATCAAAGGACCGCATATGCTTACTCAACTTCAAAAGAACTCATATTGACGGTTTTGTGGAATTTCTTTTAGAAGTCTTTGGTGAGTCAATTTAGTGAACCTATTTTCCAATAAGAACTCACTCACACATATATATATGGAAACTTTCCCAAACTAATAGTTCATTGAGATGAACCATCTGAATCTATCAAAAATATATTACATGTGCAAATTTATTCGATTTATTAGCCGACCCATATTAGTAAACTTATGATCAGTAATTTTTTTACGAATATACTATATAATGAAGTTGTCTCAATGTAACAACTCTTTATTATTATATTTACTATAATAAATATTTTTGAGTATTTGTCAATTACATTCATCAATTTGAACAAATTCAAATTACTAATATGTAATATAAAAGACAAACTTAAATACCATATAAATATAAAAAAATGATCTCAAAAAGTATGAATTTATATAAATAATCAATAATTCATACAAAAGATATTGGTACTAGGACACCAACTTCAACACCTTATAATATATTTGGTATTTATTTAGTATCTTTTGATATTTAGTGTAATTGAATAAAAAAAGGTCAAAAATTAAATATTTAGATGATAATTTTTTTTAAATATAAAGATCATATTTTTGTAGCATTGGCAATATAAATAATTAAAATTTATAAATATAAATTTATAAATTATAAAAATTCATAATTCAATTGATAAATTTCACATCGTGAAGGGATTAATGTTCAAATGGTTAAAACTGAAAATATTTTTAAAATTATTTTTTATATAATGACTCCCTTTCACAACATATATTTTGACAAGAATTATTTCAAAATGAGATTTTGATAATCAGTTTTCTCATTTCATTATTACATTGTAATAATATAAATCTAAATATATATATATGCCCATAAAAAATATTTAATTCTACTATAAATATGTTATATGCATTTCATGTCTACTTTGATTATTATATACTTTCATATTACTTTAACAATGAGATCCTTCAAACAAATTTTATTTACTCTTAAAACTCACAACACTTTTAAAATATAATCTATCATATATATAAGTATTCATGCATGCATGTCTGTATAAATTGAAAAATAGGAGACAAAAAAACTGTGTTTTTCGATTTCATTACCAATAAAAATTAACGTAAAGATCATAGAGATAAATTTCCCCTTGAGGTTGTCAGTGTGATTGGATTGAGATATTAACTATATGTGAAACTGTTATATATATATATTCCCATTCTAGAAAAAATGGGTCCTTAAAGATCAAGAAATGTTGTTGTACGTAGGAGGTTGAGTTAATTAAAAAATTCCATTCTAAATATTCTCACAGAGAGAAAAATAGCAGCAGCAGGCTTAAAAAATAAAATAAAATAAAATACAAAACTAAGTTGTTTGTATTTACGGGGAGTAAGCAACTTGGTGCTTTTAAGGACCCAACCTGGCTTGCTAACCTGTGTCGGATTAATAAGTTTTACAATCATTTCTAATTAAAGAGATTTTGAATTTGATTTTGTCAAAACGAGACCTCTATGTGGTGTGTTTGTTCTTCTATGGCGGAGTCACACTCTCCAAGGGCTTGCACCCTCTGATCTTCACCCGGACCCCACTACTCCTAGCCCCTTCTTCTCTGCCGTTGATGACCTCGCAGCACTGTCTACGTGGCGCCTGCATATTAATTCAATCAATCACACCCCCATCATGTCTTTGCACGAATTGCGCTTACCAAATTGTGACAAACTAATTAATGGGTCCTTTTTTTTTTTAACAAAGTGGTCTGCCATTTCATAACATATTGGCCATATTAATTATGAATTCTATCTTTCTAGGTCAACAAGAAAAGACAATTAAACAAACTTTGAAATCATCGAATTGATCTAATGATTCTGAAAGATGTAATAAACAATTGAAGATTATTCTTACCATTTTCCAAATGTCTCTATTGAAGGTGGAAGCTGACACTTTAAAATATTCGACGGCCAAAGCCGGAGCATAGTCACTTGTGTTGCATTCTTTTTCCCACTCATGCACGAATCTCCTATACGTCGTCAGCGTTTTGTCTTTACCCACTCTCTGAACCCGATCCACAAAATACACAATGGGCCTTTCACACGGGTTCGGGCTCATGGGTTGGGTGTTAAACGTGAATGGGTCATCACTCCAACTCCTCCACGACTTAAACGTTAAATACGCTGTTTCCAGACGCTTTGCCGTCTCCACAGACGGATACAACTGCAAGGTGTATCCCCAGGAGACGGAAACGGACCAGTTACGGCTCAAATCATGACAGAAACTATGCTGCAGCATCCGACCCGGATCCGTTTTATACGTATTAACTAGCTTTTTGAGCGAGTCAACCTGATTTAGATTAGGAAATAATGGCTGCACGTAGTCTAAATGATGCAGCGAAACCAATGGCGCAATTGGGTGCGCTGCTAGTAAACCATACGGATTTAATCGTATATCAACCTATTAAAAACATAACATATAATTTAAAAACTATGACAAAATAGTAATTATGTAAAAATAAAGGGGTTAAAAGAGAAATAATTAAAACCTGATGGAAACCTAGTTCCTTGGTAACGGGAACTCCAATCTCAGCCATGCAACCTTGAACTTTCTGATCAGATCCGTAGAATGAGGCGTATCGATCAATGCAGCCATCTAAAATCCTGACGATCTCCTTCGCGAGAGGGTAACTAATAGCAAACCCACCACCGCCGAACGCCATTGTATATGAATGTATCACGTCTTGCTCAACACTTTCACTATTTCCACCGATATAATACATCTGATTATGATCATATTTCGATAGAACTGTAATCAAATTCTCTAAGAAAAACACTGTATCATCATCTCCCATCACAAACCATCTCACATTGTCTAATCCTAGCTCAAAATTTTCCTTCACAATACGAGCAAGACGCACCGCTGCTCGGGATCCATACCAGCTTGTATACTTAAACTTCGACCAGTCACTCGACACTTTATACGGTGGCGAAGTCTGCGGCCACGTCTCATTCTCTGAAGGTTTCTCGTCAAGCCAAACAAATCCCCTGGTAACGTTAGGCTTCCACCATAACTCGCAGTAATGCCGACGCTCATTCCACGTCTTCGCCGATCCGCCGATGCCGAACAAAATATGGGATACATTTGTGTCTTGAAATAATTTTCCGGTTACATTATTGTTTTCCAAGAATTTCCGCTCACTGACTAATTTATCACATTCAGGGCAAGAATTGAATGTTAACTGATTAGATAAAGCGTAGAATAACAAGAGATAGATAGAAAGCAAAGTGAAAATAAAAATAGCGGCCTTCATGAATAGAGAGAAGATATCGCTTGTTTTTATTGACGGAGAAACCAGAAATTTCCACGATTTGAATGGATCCTGAATGTTTTCTCTGGTAGATGGAGACATCTAGCTAGGTTTGAGGAGATCAAAATCCCAGAAACGAATGAATTTTGAAGTATTTGTTATATATATATAAAAAAAAAAAAAAAAAGCAAATAAAGGAATGGATTGGGACGATGGTCTTTGAATAGAAATCAATCCTTAAACAGTTGCCGGGTTGATCACCTTCCTTAATTTCTCTAGTTTCTCGCTTGAACGTCTCCTATTAAAACCGGAGACGTGATATATGATGGAGCTCTCTCGATAATTTCTCTCCTTCTTTATTTATGCATATACCAAACAAGTAAGTTCCCTCACAGAATGCTTATTGCGTGGTATATATTAAATTGTCAATTATTTAATAATATTTAGAATTCTGTATTTGTATGTTTTTTCAGATGAGGGCATAGTTTACTTGTTTGTGTCAAAAAAGTCCCTCGCCCTTATTTTTTAATAACCAAATTATGCCTATAGTATTAAAATTTGACCCTCAATTAGGATATTTATTTATTTTTATCAAGAATCTGAAAAAATATAAATAAGGTAATGCTATATGTCCTAAAATATTTATCATAATGTGATAAATAACTTTTAAAATTATCAAAAATATTATGTCTATACTAAGAAAATATAATATTACTCATCGAAATATATAAATTTGAATGATTCTAATGGATATGTTTGATTAACATATTTATTTTCTTATTCATAATGTTTAAATATAAATTTTTGAAATTTAATTATTTCATCTATCATATCATTACTCTAATATAAAATATGAATATTTTTAAAATTACAAATATTATATACATTTATTCACATATTTGTATTTAGTTGAGCCTGTTAATTTTCTCATCTAAAATCTACTTATAATTAAGTTTTCGAGATTTAAATATTTTTAAAGCATTTATTTTTATGTAATTATGTCTGAATAAATTAATTTAAATTTTATGTAATTACAAAAATTTTAGAAGTAAGTTAAAAAATAAACACTTTAAAACATCTAAAGGAGTGAAATTGAATTATATTAATTTCTCAATAGAAAATATAAGCAGGAACCTAAAAAAATAAAGTCAACACTAAAGGTAATTTTAGTTATTTTCACATATGAGCTACAAAATGAGTAGGGATGACAAGGGTTGGGGATGGGCTGTTGTTGGTCGTAAAGTGAGGATCCTATTTCCGGTTTGTTTTCATTTATCAATATTAAATAAATAAATAAAATTCATATAAAATATTAACAAAATTAAATAGCAAATAATAAATTAACATGTATAAATAAATTATTTATTTTAATTTATATATAAACATTAACAAATTAATGTGTTGATAAATTATAATATCAATTTTTAATAAAATAATAAAAAAATTAAATAAAATAAAATCTTTAGAGTTTTGGTAAATTTGTATTAATTTTTTTAGAAAAAAATATTAAATATTCTTATAATTTTGTAGAATTTTTTTCCTTGTTTGGTAGATAAGAAAATAAAATTTTAAGATTTTTTTTCCTTCGTTAATCTTATATTAATATATTAAAATATTTAATTCAATTATTATAATTGGTCATTTAATTTAATATTAACTAATTATTATATTTTTTTTATTTTAATAATTTTTTAGTTAATCAAAAAGTGAACCTAATTATATATATATATATATATTAATTTTATTTTTTAATTTTAAATATATTATAATATAAAAAAGGAGAAGCAGGGCGGGGATTGTCCCCATCCTTGTCCCCGTCCTGCTTTGAAATGAGGTACTTATTTAATTAAAATGAAATAACTATCTCCATACTTAAGAAATTACAAAATAATAATAATAATAATAATAATAATAATAATAATAATAATATAAAAAGGAACTAATAGCTATTATCGTAATTGTCTATCAAAAAGTCGGATTCCACTTTCGTACATTATAGTTAAGGATGGTAGTGGATCAGGTTTAAGACAGATATCTTCAAATTCGCATCCGTATCTATAAAAAAAATTCAATATCATACCCGTACTAAACTCATAGCTGGTTTGATAATTTATTATCAAACTCACTTAAACGGGTATTTAACATTTACTAAACCTGCGTGAATATCCACAGATTTTTAGCGAATTTTTAATAGGATTTTCAGTGTTAATTTAAAATAAAATACATCACATATATAAAATTAGAGAAATTTATGAATTAATAATGATAAATAAATAAAAAGTTGAAGATATCAATAACTCAAAATTAATATCTTTAACTTAAATTAAATAATTTAATTTAAAAGTATATATATAATTTAATAAATAAATAAATAAATAAATATGTATTGCATAGAATGATTGTTATAGAATAAAAATATTTAAAAAAAAATTGATAATGAAATATTATAATAGACAAATAGATACAAATAGACGTTCACAAAAAAATAGGAATATTAATATTAAAATGATGTCGTTTTGGTAGTTTTAAAAAAAAATATTCACAGATATATTCGCGAATTTACTCACGGATATTTGTCCGTACCCATATCCATTTCAAATCCGTTGCGAGTTTTAAATTTATTTATTAAATTCTTCCTAAACTCGTTAAAATACATACCAAATCAATATCATAAAGAGTAGGTAAGAGTTGATTTGTGAGTAAAATTACCATTCCTAATCATAGCATATCATTTTATTTCCATTTAAATAATTTAACATAGTGACTGATAATGCCAGCAACCCCTCCTTCTGCGCCATTTCTGGATGGATTTGAATAATATATAATTAACATGTGGTCAATGAATATTTGTTAAAACTTAAAACACATATTTTAATTAATCAATTAATTTACATTCTTTATATAATAAGATCACATTTATTATCTATTATTAATGTTTTTTTTTAAACATTTACTATATATCTCTAATTTATTTATTTTATTTCTTAAGATTTTGCTCTTATGGCATATATTCAAACACATTGTAAGACATTAAATGGGACAAAATTATAAATGTGAATTTACTATATAAAACAAATATTTTGACTGCCGAATTAATTTAACTTCTTTATATAATCCTATAATCTAAAACATTAAACCAAAGCAATTTATGAAGTTGTAATACTTTCCGAACTTGAAGATTTTCAAGCTTATGAGTAACGAGATACAGTAAAAAGCAAAAACCAACCATCCTGTGAAACAGTTAAGAGTATCATGGCTGGAGGCCCATAGGGCATGGATCATATCATCCTCGGCCAACTACAAAGCTAGTTGGGAAAGATTGTAGTTATGCTAAAGTTTGGGCCTTGTGGCTTGAGCCTGCTAAATTATAAAGGCGACGTCGTTAAGGAGAGAGTTAAGTAGAATTATGACATGGCGTGAATGTTATGTGGAAGACAATCGCCTACTGTTTTTAAATAAATTTTCATAATTATGATATAGAATAATAATATTCTCAACCATGAATTTTTATATTTTTCAAATTATAAAAATTTATGAGCTGCTGTACTGTCAAATGAGTACATATTTAATTTACTCATGAAGATTTCATGAGCCAATGGATAACATAAAGACGAAGACATAAATGAGCTTTCTTTAATATTACTCTGCATATAAATGCAAGGACATCTTCTGATACATGCAGAAATTTATTGATGGCACGTTACAATTGAAGATAGACTCGACTCTAGGAAGAAATATTATCACTTCCCACTTGGCTGAATTTGAGTTTTAAAGCCTCATTTGTGCGCATTTGACAATAACTTTTCTTTGATTATTGTCACCTGTATTGTTTGGCATCCTGACTCTATATTAATTGAATGGTATCCCAATTTAAACACCTAAACACTGATTCAGATAAATTGATTGCACTTGCACACAGTATCAAGCTTTCTGAATTTGGAATTTCCCTGGCCATTCAATTGAATTATAGAATTTGATATGGGAAAGTATGAATGAAAATTGAGTACATGAAGATTCTACATAAATTTATCTTCTCTTAAATAGCAGTGTTTTTCTCCGCTAACAAAGTATCCACTGTCCAGGCTCTCCCACTGGCCATATGCGCCTTAACCTAAAATACCATTTAATTCATCAGTGTAACTGGGGCTAATTACTGTATATTTTCAGGATCACTTCACCATTGATGTCTAAGAGGTTAACTGGTTTCATGAAAATTCCTAAGCTTGTTTGCGTGATGAATGTAATTCTGGAGCACACTTTTAACTGCTGTAATGTATACACTGGTAATATATATGCATTAATAGATATAGTGGCCAGTGTTGTGGTGCTGATGAAGAAGAAACCCTATATATTGCACTTGTATATTCTGCATGACTACAAAGCCCTAATTATAAGTAATTAATTGGTATACTAATAGGCAAGGAAAATGTTTAAACTACATTAATAACCTATTATCACATCATTTAGTGAAAGATATGCTAAATGCCCCCTCATGAGCAGCCAAATTAATCTCTGTGTATATATATATATATATATATATATATCTTACAAACTGAGCAAAAAGCCACAACCCATTGTTGAAAAGAAGTCTGCTATGGAAGTTTTTACACAGTAGCATTAAATTTATTTTGGAGTTTGTAGAATTATTAATTGAATACTTTATCTGCTCCAGATAATTACATAATATGAATAATGATCAGATTTTCTGTTCTTTTTTTGGTTTTTTGCCGATTTAGCTACAGTTCCTTTTTCTTTCTCAACGATGATGCCTAAATATTCAAGAAAAAGATAACGACATGGATTTTAATTCATGTTATCTAGGATTATGACACAAAGAGGAAATATTATGAAATCATCACAGGTAATCCAAAAAGGGGAAAAGGGGAGTGTGGGGACTCGATAAGGAAAAGTTCCTGCAATGAATATTAAACTTAGTTTTACAGTACAAAAGTCGCCGGGAGCAAATTAGAAGCTGCTCATTAATTCCATTCATTTGCTTAGAGAATCCCATTGAATATAATTTTAAGTAAACAAAAAATAAATAAAAAAAGTAAAAAGTTGGGAATAAGAAACGGAACCTTTTTATTAGAACCTAACCAGTGTATTCACTGGAAGCTCAAAAAAATTCCTTGGTGCCTGTGGCTGATCTCTCGTGAGGAGGCTCCGGCCCTAACCGGAGCTCAAGGTCCAATTCTATCTGTGATATACTATGATCCAGCAGCGGTCCTTTCTCTTCATTCTTTCTGTAACTACTAGTACTGCTGCTCGCCTTCATCTCAGCACTTCCCGAGGGTTCATCGATGAAGAAAGATAGCTGCTGAAATTCTTCAATGGCATCTTTGCTTTTAGGGGTGCAATCATCTTCTCTGGAGACAGTGCATGGCCTTTTAGGCGTACAACTTTTATCTTCACTATATTCCAATATAACTGCACCTTTGTCTTCAGACAGATTAGAATCTTCAATCGGATTTGTCTTTGCAGCGTCCAAAGAAAGCAGATTTTCCTCAGCAAATTGTCGAAGTTTCGCCCTATCTTTCCTGTGGATATTCATATGACCTCCTAGTGCCTGTGCGTTTGAAAAGCCTCTCTTGCAGAAGGCGCAAGAGTAAGACTTAAAATGGCTTGAACCTTGCAACTCCTCGAAGCTCCACAATATTTGGTTAGACTTTTCTGTGCCTTCTTGGGGTTTTGTTTCCATTTTCAAGCTATAGAAAGGAGAGATAATAGAGAGAAAAATTGATTAGAGTGGGGAAAGAAGAGATGGTCAACTTGTCAGTTGTGAGATATGCTCAATTTCATCTACATATATCTGGCCTGTTTCTTTTCTTCTACCATATACTTGCATGTCAACCAATTTTTATGTCAGCTAAATAAAGATGACAAAAATAGCCTTATAAATGGTCAAACAAAGAAAATGTTGAACTTAAACTAATTCATTAACTAATAGCGGCATGTTTGGATTTTATATCAAACAGAAGCTTATCCTTTTATGCATTTGTCTTAACAAGTCAGTAATGATAGGCAAAGCAATGACATATTAGATCATGCATATTTAAGTTCGCGTGAAGGGATTAGCTACAAATTCTCTCATCCAATAAGGGGTTGTTAACGTAGAGCAAAAGTTAATGCTTAAATTGCAACTCTTGGCCTTTCTCAACAGTTAATCATCCTGCAGCATCTTTTCAGGCCATGGGAAAAGTTAAAACGCTTGATGATCACCAGGAGCCTATGGGCTAGATGCTTATTAATTTGTATACTGGGGTGCTTCAGGTAGCAACAGGGACTTGTGCAGTACTATCCAGACCTCTATTGTTGGATGTCTCATATTTAAGTTCTCTTCTGTTTTCTTCTTGATGGTTCATCTTCTGCCGACTGATATTTAGCATTTTTTTTTTGTGTGCAGCAGTTCAATTTATTTTCTTCTCAATGCCTGGTGGTTAAGGCCATCGAGATAAATACAGTGACAGAGACAAAGTTGCATAATTATATTTCAAATAGCTCATCTGAAGAACAAAATGTTATTGGGATCAGACAGAAAAACAAGAAGGTCAAAGTTATGTTTCATGCTTGTTTAGATGAGCTGTTTTTTCAAATATAGTTAGAGATCTCAGCAAAGCTGGTACCAGGGTTCAGTGATAACTTATATGTATTGACTCTTGATCAAGGTTATCTTGCGATAACTCAAACAATATTCTCTAGCTTTTATTCAGCCATACTGACTTCGTAAACTCCTAGTTTTCTTCTTTTCCTTCTCTAATTGTTAATTATGATTAATTAATTCAATTCAAAGAGTGTAATTGCCATTTCATTGATCCCTAAACCAATATCTTTCTGAGCTTCAAGGGCATTTTGACTATGGCAAAAATAATATATTTATATATTCTTTAATATATCCCCTTTAATGGGTCATATTCAATTTCTAGCAAGCATGATTAATATTTCTCAAGTCAAAAGAGGAATTGTTAGATCATAATTAATACATGCATCAAAATTTATGCAAGGGACGAAGATTCCTTTTATCCGATTTTTTTTTTTAAATTTATGATAAATAAATATTAAATAAAAATATACTAAAATTAAATTTTAATAATACATTATTATATATATATATATATAAATGTGTGTGTGTGCATTCTAATTCTATTCGGTGATGGTAGGGTAATCCTATAAATCACTACCGTGGCCAAGTCAGTCATTTTTTTAAAACTAAAATCTTGATAAAAATATAATTAACCTTCAGCTGAGCGGCGAGTGAATTGACAATTTGACATAATACTTAATTTTCTACGTCCGCAACACCGTCTATTAGCCAGCTTACGTGGGGGCTAACAGCTCCACGATGTGGCAACATTTGATCCGACTAAGCATGTGGCATGAAGCCACACTTGATAACGACACTTCCAAAGACGTGATATGTAGTAATTAGGGATAATTTCGTAAATCCATTCCACATTCATCTATAGATTTTCATAGTGTATTAATAAGGTTAGAAACATTTGATATATCCTTTTCAAATGTACCATATGCTTCTTTAAAATTTAAAAAATATCGTATATTAATAAAATTAAAACGACCTCACTTTAATTTAGAATAACAAATCATCAAAATAGGTCAAACTTTAAGGAGTATACAAAATTATCTCTGATAATTAATTAATAGTGCACCTACGAATAGATGTTCGTTGTTGTTCATGCAGAGCCTCCCATCACCGTCTAAAATGATGACTTATTATTAAAAATTAATATAAGTATGAAAATAAGAAGTTGATATTAAAAATTAATTTTAATACATATGTAGAAATAGAATAAATTAATAATATAAAAAAATATTTAAAAATGTGATACATATTATTATCAATTTCATTCTTATAAATAAACACTTAACCATTAGGCTTTTTAGTTGGGGAACTGCTTTGTTGTAATTGAAATTAGATGGAATTATTTAATTCTTTCATATCTTTGGTGCATTAAAGTGAGGGTATAATGATAAAAGTTTACAAATTTGATAATTTTAGCCAACGGACTATAAGGACGAGCTTGATAATAACCTAATGTGTGACTCATGAATTGGAATTTACTTCAATTTAGGCTATTAAATGTGACAAGTCTAATTATTACTATTATTATTATATTATTTGATTGCACCATAAAATTAACAATTAAAAGATTTTTTTTTTTTACTTAGACAAAATTATTCTTTACTTTTAAATTTATTTATATTTATTAATAAATTATTTTTTAATTATTTCTTACTTTTATATTTTTATTTTAATTGTATTTTATTGAAAATATTTAACAATTATATTTTGTTAATATTCTTAAATATAAATACATTATATTAATTTAATATATTTTATTTGGACAAAATACTAATTTTTTATTGAAATGTTTTATGCACTTCATGATTAAAAAAAAATTAAATTAACATTAAATTTTATTTTTAAATATAAAAGAATCGAATCCTATAAATTTAATAGGTAATTTTGTGACAGATATTTAAGCATATACTATGCAAATATGTTTGTTGATAAAAAAAAATATTCTACAAATATTAAAAAATATTTTATATTTTGATTGCATATTTTATTTTTATTTACAATTTATAAGTTCAATTGCATATGAATTTTTATGAATAAACTGATTTTGAGCACAATCTAAACATAATATTCATATATTTAAAAGTCTTTAATTAATTTATTAAAAGTATATTCAATTTCAATAATATTTATAAAATTCTATTATAATTACAAACAATATTATCTTTTTTTAATATTATAGTTGGTAGTCAGTTAGACTTTAAAAAAATTGAAAAAAAATATAATTACATCAATAATTATTTTTTATACAATAAAAATTAAAATTATTAAATAAATATGAATAATTGTATAAATTAGGATAAGTGTAAGGTTATAAAATAAAATTATAAATTAATACAAATGTGAAACATATAAAAAAATAATTATAATTAGAATGATGACAAAATTAATAATAACTATAATTTAATAAGATGACGTTGAGTTTACAACAAAAATAAATATTAATAATTATAAATTAATCTGTAAATAAAATAAACTAAAATAATATTATGTCAATAATTATAAGTTAATTTTTAAAATTTAAATAATATTATATAAATTATTATTATACATAATTAAAATATTTTGATAAGTAATTGTTTAAAATAATTATTTAATTAAAAAATAATTATACTAAATTAATTAAAATAAATTATATATATATATATGAGAAAAAAATTTAATCATATGGAGTGATAAAATCATGATCTTTCACCCTCTTTCTCCCACTTGAGAGAATAGTAAGAATTCCTCTTTTCCTCTCAATTTCTTCAATCAAATGAAAAAATAGTTGTTTCTTCTGAGAATTTTTTTCTTTTTCTCTCTCTATTCCTCCAATCAAACATACCCTAAGAGTTTGACAAGATGATAATTATGATATTATTGCTTGTCTTTGTTAGGTTTCTGTCATTGATGTAAATTAAATCATCAAAATCAGATAAAATAGGGAGGAATTACATCGTAATGTTGTTGGCTGGGTCAAGGAAGAAGTGGGAAAGATACAGCTGATTTCGATAGCGATATCTAATATCTAATTAAACCTCACGATCATATGCCAATTAATTTGATTCATGATCAGGTTCAAGTGGGCATATCTATATAATTTCTAGGCTGAGTATGGTACAAACTGACCTGGGTTTTGGATAGCCTTCATAGGGCATGATATATATTGGTCACTGAATCTGTGAACGTGTGCAAACAGCTTTTACACATTCTTATCTAATGATATGCAAGCTATGCCAAAAAATAAAAAATAAAAAAATCTGCAACAGTTTACATTTTACGGACCAATCTAAACTTGTATCTGATTTTTCAACCTATAAAAGAAAACATCAAATTTCACAATTAATACACATCTCAAACTTTGGTTTGAGCTTAATTTAAATATCGTATATTTTATATCACTCTTAAGAGATTTTATTAATATTAATTAAATCAATTAGCACCTAAAGAGAAAAGTAAATTAAGTTGGTTTACACTTTCAAATCACTTTAATTTTATATAGATTAACATCTTTAAAATTCAAGTCATAAGGGAATAATAATGTAAAGTGCGTTAATGCTTGCTGCTTTTATTCCTTAATGTAAGATTGATCCTATTGAACGTAACAAAATTCTGCCACTTTTAATTGAGAAATTGAACACTATAATATATCTCTCTTTTCTGTTTGTGCAAATATATAACACTCATTTTTTATATTCTTGATACTACTCCAATGTACTCATTCTCATGAGATTTTATTCTTGAGTTCTCGACTGTCTATATATATGACACAATGATTCAAATATTTGGGATTTTTTGGTACCCTTCACTTAGGGTATTAGATCTTGGATACTATAATTTGCTGTGAAAAATACCTGCTAACTTATCAGTGGCTTCTAGGGTAGGAGTTAATGGATTGGGCTTTAAATCTATTAATCGAAGAGAGAGTTTTGAGTCGGCTTGTGAAGGAGGAACTCGCTCCCATGCAAATATACCCTTAGTTGTCAAAACAATTATAAACAATTACGTCCAAACAACAAACCCAATTACTCTGGAATTTATTCCTGAAAATTTTCATTCTTTAAACAATAATTTGGAATTACAAAATGCCCTAAACATAGTAGTGCACGCAAGGTGAGAATAACACGCCATTCCCTCACTAAATTCTATTTTAGCTCCTTTAAAAAAAGAACAGAAAAACGACACATCATCCCATGTGCATTACTGCCACTGCCCCCATAAAACTTCACTGCAAAACTCTCTGTATATCTCAGAATCAGACCTCGCTATTTGTTATTAAACTCTGTTAAGCAAACATATCCAACTCACAACCCTAATGAAGACAAACCCCAACCAATCAAAATTAAACTCTGTTATACAGATGTAGAACTTTGTAAAAGCCAAAGCAAATTATCTCACTTTCCCATCTAGACTTTTACTACCCTTTTTTTTACTATATACACCGTTCTTAATTTATTGCTCTTCCCTATCACATGCATCGTAGAAATTAAAAAACACCCACATGGAAGAAAGCCCGAAATCATGCAATCAAGCTTCGATTTTTAGTTTTTAATGGAAATTATTTGTTGGGTATGACTTCAATTCCCTCAGTATGATGGAGTTTCTTCTCAGTTCCTCTGCAAGTACATTAAACTAAGGGGGGTGTTGCATCAAATTTCTATTTAAAAATGGAGAAAACTGTGGTTAGGGTTTGCATAGAGGGATTTATCATTTATACTTTAATCTTACTTTTTGGGCATATAGAATTTGTTAGTGAGAGGGTGTATAACTAATTATACATACATAAGAAGAAACAAAAGATGCGTAGATAGCGCTAATATATCGTGATGGGATAATATTCTCTTTGTGATTAAAATATTGGGGCATTATTATATCATGTGGAATACTTAAATGGACTGATTCCCGGAGTTGGTGCTATTTTGGATGGATTTTTGAAGAAAAGAGAGCAAGAGTGAGAGAAAAGTGGACAAGAGAACGCAAGCAATTGGACTTATGTTGAACTGATACTGCTACTGCAACAGATCAAAATATGATAATAACAATAATACAAGAAAAAAGGGAATCGACGTCCTGATGTATCTGGCGTATATGTCTTGAAAACATCCATGCTTTGTGGTGTTGTGTTTTTAGTTTATATGTGTCTGATAGAATTATTGTCAGTGAGGTGCTGAATGGGAAAATGAGGTCACGCTATTCCATGCAGTTTTAGTCTGTTTCTTCACCCCTTACACCCCACAACAAAAAATACCCTAATCGCATAATTACCTAAAAATATTCTAATCTCTCTCTCTCTTTATCTCCTCCCAACCCACACATCCTCTATGTGTCGATTCTAGTAACATGCACTCAGCGGTAAATATGAACACGCGCGAGATTTTCACCATAAATATACATAACTGTTGTGCATAATTACAGCGCAATATTGTTCTTCTAATTCATGATGAGCAGCATTTATAAATTTGTTGCTTATCAATATAAGCAGTTTTGAACTATTATAATACAAATATGATCGTAATTAAAAGAAGTAAAATCATGTGGGAGATGCATAGAAATTACCAATCTCAATTTCTTATGATTCAAATATTTTAGTATAGATCGATGGAACCAAAAACTTCTATGTCATCTACAAAAAAACAAAACGAGAAGAAGCTCAGATGTGTTAACTGTGATATGCTTAATTCTTTGAAGAAAGGTGAACTTACGTTTTTCAGTGACTTCCATAGAGTGTATTTTTACACGCTTCAATTCATGAGTTCGGAGAGCAAATTGAAAGATGAGAAAGCAAGAGGCCCAGAACCCCAGGATCAAAGAAGAAATAGGGAAAGGGAAAATGAGAACAAACAGCACAAATAAACGAAAACAAGTATCAGGTACTCGTGGTTCTATATTACTTTACCTTAGGTCGGTCTCCAAGCCTGAGCTCAAGATCCAACTCCTCAATAGGGCTAGGGCTAAGTTCTTGCTCTTCTAATTGTAGATGATGTTTATCATCAATTGCCCATGGCTTCAGGAAGAAAGGTATTGATGATGTTTCTGTTCTCCTTCTCTTGCAACCAATAGCCTCGTTATCATCGGATAAAGTCGGTTGTGTTCGTCGAACAACCAAATTTAAGCTCACAGACAAATCAGTTTTAATATAATCTGCCTTAACCCTACATGCTGATTCCAGAATTTTCGAATTCTCCTTTTCTTCTTTCTTCAGATCAGAGATATTGTACTGATTGTTAGCCACCGAATTTGACCATGATTGAGGGGAAGAAATAGAGGACCTCTTATGTTGCTCTTGTACAATTGGAGAAGACAAAGAATGAAGAAAAGTCTTTTCTGAGAAACTCTCTTCAGTAGGTGGAGCTGAAACCCTAGAAGGTGAGGATGGTGATGCAATAACAGCAGGATCAGATTTAGGGTTAGGTTTGTAAACCAAGTTACAAAGCTGAGATGGGTATTGAAAATTCAAAGATGCAAAAGGATTTTGAAGTTGATTGTGGTTATTCTGAAACTGATCATGAGGAATTTCATCTTGAGGACTTGAAGAAGATTGCTTTAGTCTTGCTCTATCTCTCCTGTGGACATTCATATGACCACCAAGAGCTTGAGCTGACCTGAATTCTCTTCTACAAAAGCTGCAAGAATAAGATCTTGGAGGCCATATGCAACCTCCTAGAGGTCCAGCTGCATCTTCTGCAAAAGCTTGTTCTTCCCACGAATCATCATATGGTTTTGGCAACGGAAAATGAGAACTCAAACTATTTTTTCGCTTTGTCCACATCCAGTACCCTGCTTGCTCCATTGCACCAAGCTGAGTAATTGTTCTCTATGAGAGAGGATTGTAAACAAAGCCTTGTAGTGACCAGAGAACATGAATGGATATGGCAAAACAGCTGAGTCTATATCTAAGTTGGAGACCTGAAAACTAAATATAGGTAGGAATTATAAGCAATAGAAAAAAGGTTAGATATTGATTGCTTTGGTTATGGAAGGTGTGCTGGTGGGTACTCTACCTTGTCTACCACAATGTATATATTTAGCTACTCTTTTGGTTTTTCTGGTTTATGGCTTTCTACAGTAACTCTGAAAGCTTTAAATTTTTTTTCTTTTGCTCTCTTTCCATGAGACTGAGAGAGAGGAAAACATATATGGTCTTAGAAAATTACAAGTGTGGGTCCCTAAGAGAGTTACTTATGTAATGTAGCGGCTTCCAGACAAACTGTATCATCTGACTGAAATCTCTTAGAGAGATTTAGCAGTACAGGTGCCTTATTGGTTTAAATTTCCACAGTTAATCCTTAGATGTTGCATCTGGAAATATAATTTCTTCATTTCTCCGTTGGGCAAACCGTTTCCCCCATCTGTAAATTAAATTATTTTTACTTTTTGTTTTTGTTTTCTTTTTGTAACATCGACAAACTTGATTTGTCCATTTGGCTCGAATTAATACGTTGTCGCACCAAGTTAACAAGAGATATAATTAGAAGTACAACTATCAAAAACAAAGTACAAAGAAAAAAAAAAGTTCATGCATAAAGCACTAAAATTTATTATGAAAAAGTGAATGAATTCTACTAAAAATTAATGTTATCAAATATATATTTTAAAATCTACTTTTAAAGTGAAATCGCGTCAATATCAAACGAATCCTCAATTGCAATAATGAATTCTCTTCAAGTGCCTACACTAGGAAGAATTTATAAAACTTCTCCTTGATTCAAAAATGAGAAATAAATGAATTCATGGGCTCTCCAACAATTTAGTTTTCTTGAATAAATGATAATCCGGACTATTTTGATGTATTACCTTGGTATTAATGGTAATGCGTTTCCATTACTTATAATATGCAACCAACCAAGTGACATTTTAAATATTATGTAATTTATTATATTTATCTTCCCTTTTAAAGAAAGTTTGAGAAATTTATCGATTATTATCGTCACATCAAAATAATATTTATAATTCTAAATTACAAGATATTATTTCACTCAATATCTAATAATGTTAAATGTATTAAAATATACGGACAATCAAAATTAATTAGATAAAAATTAGTTATTTTGAAAATGAAGTCTTATAATTATTTTGAAACATTCTAAAATTATATACATTCTAGTTATTCTAATGAAAATAATAATATTTTCTTACAAATACGTCTCTCCCTATTTTTCTCACCTTCTTTCATTTGCTTGGCAATCAAATATTCTAAAATCTTGAAAAAAATATTTGTAATTATTTTACACAATAACAACAAAGGTGAGGAATCATTTGACCACTAGTATTTAAAATAGTGCGACGTGGATAATTATTCATTTCAAATTATAAAGTATGGAGTATATAATAAAATGGTATTAATAACATGTAATACAATACTAGTTGTTACTCGTAATGGCCAATGCAGAAGGATGGCAATCAAAGGAATAGATATAAAACTAAAATCATCTATACCAAACCACAGATAGAAAACAGATCGACTGATTATTATTATTATTATTTTTCGTTTTCCGAATCTTGTTCAAGAGAGATTTCTGATAAACGTTCTAGTAGTGTTAAGTGGCTTCTGAAATGACAGCAAGGACGCTCATTTAGAACAGCACATGGACCAGAGAGGTCGTTTATTACACTTCTGTTAATTAGCTAGCTTAATATATATGCTATATAAAACACGTGTGTAAATGAGCATTAGCTATTCATTAGTTTTCGGATTTAATTGCCTACAAACTATTAATTTTGAAGTTTTCATTTTTCCATTTTGATGTAGAGATCATCAAAGAAATCTTCGGAAGATCGGAACTTTAAAGTAAGAATGCATCAATTAGCCAAAAGATTCTGTTGCTTTGGCTATTTGAATTTATTTGCTATTGTAACATATAATCTTGAAAGTGAGCACATAAATTGTCTAATCACCAGAAGATACAAGGATGGCTGCTGGTACTTAGCCTCAATATTTTAAAATTCTGAAGTTCTTAATTTTTACCAAGGTTGAATCTTCCGTGCAAGTAGATTTTTTTCTCTATATGAAGGTGAAAGTATATATCTGAATCATATATAGATTTCCGATAAAATTTGACTAAAATATCAGTAAAAAAATAAAGAAGAGAGAAATAATTGTAAATGAAGCATTGGTCTAAAGAAAATCAGAGGTGATGGACTTGTTGGACCATGCCCTGTAAAATTGTATCCAATGTCACATAGGCGTCCAATTCCAACGAAGAGGGTTTAGTAAAATAAATGAACGTGATGCAGGTTTACATTGTCCCACAAGACGACAATAAAACTCTCTCCGAAAGAGGAAAATGAGAATGCACGAGTTAAATTGATGTTCACTACTTTAATTTGTATCATAATCAAGTATATGTATATGTATATATGTTAATGATCTGTCATAAAGAGTGATTAGTTCGAAATTTTCTGTTGGTGAGAAAGTTTTAATAGATATAACGTTGAATTATTATAACTAAAGAAGAAGAGTAGCCGAGCGGGAAGGGGAAGGGGAAGGGGCCGGGGGCAAACGATTAATTTTACCTTGTTTTCTTGCCTTTTATAGTTGTCCAATACTGAAACTAGGTTAGATGAGCGGCATTTCTACGCAAAACAAAACAATATTTTTGTTGCTGTTTGAATGGACGTAACCTTCAACCTTGTAATATAATAAGTTCAGAATAATCGCATTGTATTTTATATATTGTTAATTATATATTTTTGTTTGTGTAATGCTCATGCTTTAATAACTTGTCTTCCGATTAAAATTAGATGATGCAGCAAGTCTTCGGAAAGACTATGCTCAAAGATTCTAGTTGGACTGTAACTCGTGTAGTTTTATATAATCTTTCCCGAGATTTATTATAAAATTAAAGTGGACGTGAAAGAGAAATTAATATTGAATGGGGAGACTTCATATTCGAAGAACATAGCAGAGAAGACAAGTCTATTAAATTTACAAACAAAATGGCATGCCGGTTATTGTTTCCATTCCATAGCTTAGTAGACAATATCTACTTTATATATGCAGTTTATTTATTTATTTATTAAAAAGAAATTCTAAATCAAATTCTTTTCAAACTCTAATGTGATCAGCACTCTGTGTGTGTGTGTGTGTGTATGCATTACTTGCTTGACCATGGATAAGACTCAGATTAACTTTCAAGATCTCACTTAGCTCACATACCATGCATGCCCTTGAATGAAATTTTATTTTAATGTATGTATGTTTAACATATACTAACAATATCCCTAACGAAATATATATATATATATATATAT